>JWZT01001813.1:203468-215993 GCA_000827895.1 Thelohanellus kitauei | reverse complement strand
TACCGGGTCTTTCATCCAAGATCATCCACCGTGATTTCCAAAATCATCCACCGTGACTTTCAAAATCATCCACCGTGAGTTTCAAAGTCATCCACCGTGATTTTCAATATCATCCTGTTTAGATATGCGTGGTGGCGTAACAAATATTTTATTTCTTTCCGCTCAATAAAATATACTTATTGCTTGCCAAAACATCGCATATGTTAAAAATTAGGGATTTTTTAAAATTAACAAAATATCCGTTTCTTCTAAGTTCTTCTACCGGTTTTTGCACTTAAAAATTATTTGAATAAATTGTTAATTCTCTTCGGATAGTCACTTCATTCATGTATTGAGGAAAGAATTGTTCTGATGATTTTTACGTTAATTTTTTAAATTTTACGAAGTAGATTTTTTAGTGCAAAAGCCGGTAGAAGACGTTAGAAGGGACGGATATCTTATTAATTTAAAAAAATATGTAGTTTTTAACATCTGTGATGTTTTGACAAGCAATAAGTATATTTTATTGAGCGAAAACAAATAAAATATTTGTTACGCCACCACGCATATCTAAACTGGATGATATTGAAAATCACGGTGGATGACTTTGAAACTCACGGTGGATGATCTTGAAAGTCACGGTGGATGATTTTGGAAATCACGGTGGATGATCTGTGATGAAAGACCCGGTAGAAGACATTAGAAGAGACGGATATTTTATTAATTTAAAAAAATATGTAGTTTTTAACATCTGCGATGTTTTGACAAGCAATAAGTATATTTTATTGAGCGAAAACAAATAAAATATTTGTTACGCCACCACGCATATCTAAACTGGATGATATTGAAAATCACGGTGGATGACTTTGAAACTCACGGTGGATGATCTTGAAAGTCACGGTGGATGATTTTGGAAATCACGGTGGATGATCTGTGATGAAAGACCCGGTAGAAGACATTAGAAGAGACGGATATTTTATTAATTTAAAAAAATATGTAGTTTTTAACATCTGCGATGTTTTGACAAGCAATAAGTATATTTTATTGAGCGAAAACAAATAAAATATTTGTTACGCCACCACGCATATCTAAACTGGATGATATTGAAAATCACGGTGGATGACTTTGAAACTCACGGTGGATGATTTTGAAAGTCACGGTGGATGATTTTGGAAATCATGGTGGATGATCTTGGATGAAAGACCCGGTAACAGCAAATCTCTCAATTTGAGGTCATTGAAATGAAATGTAATTCGGCACCAAAAAGTAGATTTCTAGAATACAGTATTCAAGCGCTATTTGACTGTATGAATTTATTTTGACGAGTACTGCCTAGAGAACAGTTCCAAAACATGCGTTTATTTCATTCAGCGATACAATTTTCAGTTTGGTTATACCAACAGACGTAAGCAGTCATTTGAGGAGATGACAATTATATAAATAGGGAAACGTTCCAGACCAAAAGAAAGAAACCTCTCTGCCCTTATAATATTGAGACTAACATAATTGCCCCAGACATTGCAAAACTGGAATCGAAACTAAATTCAATGGCTGTTAAAAATCTCCATAATTTTAAATTTACAAGTTTTAAAAACATATTTGCGGTCAGATGTTCTTTACATTTTATATCATAAAAGGACTGATATTTCAAAAATGAGATTAATGCACTTTTAGATTTTAATAAGGCTTCGATTGTCGAAGTTTCAAAAACAAAAGAGAGATTAAATCTCTCGCTGGTTGTAAAGCGTGTGAACCGCTGATCTAGACAGTAGAATGGATAATATGTGATGTTTTCCCCATGTATTCCATCCCTCTATCTTTACGAGATCTAAAACATACCTACCAGTTATGACTCGACTGGGAGTAAAGTTAGAGTATCACCATGGCAAAAAAGTGGTTACAACCCTATATCCAGAGATAAGGAACTCATTTCGAAGGACAAGGATAGTATAAAGAATGCGATTCAAAGTTATGATATTTTAATCAGTAAACTCATCACCGGGCAAATTGATAGCGTAAACTCGAAAACTAAGACACTATTTTCGGGAAAACCAACGATTAAATGTCAAAAAACTTTCGCATAAATTATCATATATTAGCTAAGCTGAAGTTTATTTTCTCTAGATTTATTCATATGGTTACCTTTATCATTTTTCAGCCTATTCTAGGTCGTACTCTTACCTTAAATATCATTGACTGCGAAGATTCGCATCATCGTGCGATTGGTAAACTCTTGCTGTACCAGATGAAAGTCGTCCACTGTCAATCCAGCTAAAATCAAAAGCTGGTTCCTTTAGCACATCCCATTCAAGTTGATTCATTTGTTGTGCCAAATCTACAGATTGGCCAACTAGGTTTGTCACATCACGCGATTCGTCTAGATTTGGCTCAAAAATTGATCCCACTGAACTTTGCTTCCCAAGGGATTCGACTGGGGTTTGCTCGAAACTTGAATGGACTGGATTTTGCAAAACACCTAGCATGCTGCCCTTTTTGGGAACAAGATCTAGTATTTGATTCATAAAGTCATCCTCGAGAAGGCAAGCACTATAATAATTCCACAATTCTTCGCAGTTTTTTGATTTATACATCCTTGTAACGTCGGACAGTTCCAGAGCAAATTCACTTTCAGTTGAAGGGGTAGATGGGTTATTAGATATATCACAATAACTTAAGAATGTGTCTTTGTCCAAAAACATCATTGGATCATCTGATAATCAATTTATGATACTTTCCATACGGACAAGATACCCCAAGGTATTATGTATCAATGTACCCTGACCCGGATCGGGTTCTTGATTCAACTTGAGATGAGAGCCAGATGAGGCAGCCCCGACTTCTCGGTGCAGCATGTCAGCCAGCATTTTTTTCATTTCCTTAATATTAACAAAAAACTTAAATTTCAGAAAGGCAAGAAGTTTATGACCAGATAATTTCGTTTTGATGGATTATTGACAAATTTTTAAGTTCATTTAATCTAGGGTATGTGAAAAATGAACCCACAAAGAACGTTTAATCATTTCACTTCTCGAGCATGAGAGGTGCGGAAATACGAAAACATGAATGAATAACCAAGTATACCAACATCAGGCAAAGGTTAGAAGATCGAATAAAAATCTACACTATAAAAGGACTCGATGTCATTAATACACGACGTTTTAGGATCAACCCAGTATTAATAGTGGACTATCCTCTTGAAAACTTGAGAAAATCAACTCGAACTGAATATATTCCATCCTAAATATCTTTGTTGAAAAGTTTCTTAAAATGATTATATTTTCAAAGGAAAATGGGGAGGAGGGTGGCTTCTGGTGCACTTAGATCAACAGGTTGCAAATGCAGGAGCTAGCATCTTACGCTGTCTTAAAACAATCCGAATCACAGCTCTTCAATGGGGTCAAAGGACGAAATACTGACATGATTCAAGTGTCAGTGTCGCGAATTCCGTTGATGGCTGTTTGATCCTGCAATGGAGGCTAGAATAAGTCCTTTTTCAAGGCGATGATTATTCGAATGTGAAAGTAAGGTAAATACAGGACGAGCACAAATAGAAGGCTCATATGCAAAGTCTCATTTAATTGAGGACGAACGACCCTTCACTCTAAGAACAACGCTATAAAGATGTGTGCTATGAGCAGGCTAGAGTTCGGGGTTTACAGAGATCATATAATGACATATAGGTAGCCTGGCATTGGTTTCACTGCCTTGTCCCCAATTCAACCACATTTACACGAGAAAAATCGAGAATTCCAAAATCCGCCTTCGTAAAGCAACGATCTTTCTGTTTTGCGTAGCTAGTTTTGAAATGTCACGAAAACTCAGCTCGATATACTTCCGTATTCGCAGTATTCCTGAACGGAACGCCGGACTATGCATTCTGTCACTAGCCAACTCAACATATGGATAAACGGATAGTATGATGGTTGTTGTTGTCCATACAACGTGCATTTGACGATATCTGATTGAAATGGCGATGAACTGTTACTATCATGTACAAGAGATTATTAATAATCGGACGTGAAGAAATGAATTTTAGAAAAGAAGGTCTTAAAAAATTGACTGAAATATTATTACATGTTACGACGAATAAGGACGCGGAGGTCCGAAGTCGTCGGCGTTGGCCATTAGCAGAATTACGCATCTTCAAGCACGATGAAAAAGGGGTTAATCTAGTGCCTGATGAATCTTATAACTGAAAAAATCAACATAAAATTTCAATTATCAGAGTGGAGTCAGAGCACTTGTTGGAAAACAAAGCTCGAATTCAAAAAATAAAATTGATAAACCTACTGGGAAACAAATATGGCATGAAGATCTTTGAACCTGAAAGAGCACGAGAGCCAAAGCGCCGAATAGTTGAATTTTAGTCATCTTCTGGATAAGCATCCCAACACGATCAACCACAACGCCCTTCTGTTGATTGCAATGCGAAAAACAGCGATTACTCTACATAATATTGTTTATGGGCTTTCTGATTATTGCTTTATGATTTGGTCATTAAGTCATGCTGTCTCCATATTTTTTCCAATGAGTGCCAGTTACATAAAAGTCAAACATTAACATGGGAAATTAGTATTATTCAACTCTTAGGTACAAGCCACAGCCACCGTACTTAATATGAACTCAAAGCCATTTTTTTCTTGATGATAATCGACTTTCTTAATTTATTGTCATATTAACCTGATGACATTAGCGGCTGACGTCATAAAGCAAACGATAATCAGAATTTGTGGGGAGATTAATAGATCTTGCAAATTCTTATCGTTTTTTATTTCGTCATATTTGATGGTGTTTTGGGATCAAAAACTAAACGAGAGTTCCCTCAAACATAATCAAAGAGAAAAATATTAAGAGACTCACGTCATTTTGACACAAAGAGGGCGTTATTAGCAAATATAGCTAAATATTATCGGAGTCATCATAAAAATATCATCATAAATAAAGATTACCATACTACAATACACCAACGTTTTCTAATTCTTACGCGATGAATCCTCCGCACCGCTGCTGAAATGTTGCAGCACACCAAAACCATGCTAATGAACACCATAATAGTTTCATCATCTAATCAACAACCCAACGACAAACCAAATAATATTTATATTTCTGGGTGGGGTTATTAAATCTAACATTGGTTTCTGTTTAAATTAGGCTAAACATGTTGATTCGTGGCTGTCGCCTTGATATTTTTTACTGCCAAAAAGCGCAAAGTATGTATGGGTTGATTTTGGAGCGCAGGGTTTCAGTCTTATTATTCCCTGTTGGTCACAAAAACATTTTTAAGCTTCGGAATTTCATTGACCTGTAGTTAGGATGTGCACAATCAACTACTAATATCTTTTTCGTTAGTCAGAGCATTTATCTTTCGATTCCAATTACCATAGGCATGTAAAACTCGATAAGAGGCTATAATGACACCATGAGGTAGCTTAACACCAAACCGGTATCCTCCCTGGTCGCCGTAAAAGGTAACGCGTAAATGATGAACCCGATCACAAGTTCCGAGGGAATCGCGTTGACATTATATTATGACGTTACGAGTTCCTTTAACTATTAGCATAAGCCGTCAATCTTTGTAATGACCGTAGGCCAAACAATTTTTTTAAGAAATCAATACTCCGGGTTTTGCGACCAATAACGGCATTCATGACGATTAATAGCGGCACTTTTTTTAAACTAAATTTATGAACATAAAAAAGAACTGTATTGACTAAAATGAAAAAGTTTAATGTTCAGCATGCATGTACAATATGAAAAATAGTTACCATTATCTGGTTTTTGATCGAAAGAAGCGGGTTGCGTCGATGAATAATGTGAGATTTAACAAGGAATTTAACAGAAATCAAAAGTAAAAAAAAACAGTTAAACCAATAGATTTAGTTTTATTTTCAGATATGCATAACTTTAGTCTCTAAAAATGTCTTGTTCGTTAAGGCACATATTCGGAAAAAATGGTAACTATTCTTCACGTTGTGCATGCATGCTGAACATTAAACTTTTTCATTTTCGTCAATACAGTTCTTTTTTATGTTCATAAATTTATTTAAAAAAAGTGCCGCTATTGGTAGTCACGGATGACGTTATTGGTCACAAAACCCGGTACGATCATTCGTATCGTTTGTCAAGCAATATAAAAAAACTTAGGTGTTCAAATTATATCATTAAATAACCACAAAAAGAACTATTAAGTAACTAACTCGCGGTTGTTTCCATTTTCTCTCGTCAAATGCTACTAAATTTACGGTCAAAACAAAGAATACTTTTATCCACCTCCTAAAAAAACTGCCGCTATTTGTGACGTAAATCTATTTTGCAACGATTCAAACAATATTGGTTTATCATGCTTCCAGAATATCACCGATCTTTTAACTTCTGAGCTTAAGAATTATTGTAAAATACCTTAGGATACAACTTTGCTGCTGTAATTGATTGTTTGAAATTCATTCAGTTTATTTAGCAGATCTCAAAAAGATTCAACACCAATATACGTTAATCAATGAGCCCTAGCTTAAAGAAGCGTTCATTATTAGTCATAAAATCATCCCTGAA
The DNA here is from genome assembly GCA_000827895.1 of Thelohanellus kitauei. Classification (NCBI taxonomy): domain Eukaryota; kingdom Metazoa; phylum Cnidaria; class Myxozoa; order Bivalvulida; family Myxobolidae; genus Thelohanellus; species Thelohanellus kitauei. The sequence goes on along the minus strand of JWZT01001813.1, from coordinate 209,465 downwards.
GTTGATCAGTCAAGTAATTCGTTCATCACAAGCCACTGTGTTACCTACACCGCTTCCATTCATCTATGTTTTATTTCCTTAAATTAAAGCAAACAGTAAATGGTAAATCAGCAAATTTTAACAACTTCCACAGTAAGGGAATCTTTCCGTGTTTCATCCAGACCATTTGACACCATTAAATATTCCTAAGACCAGTATAACTTCCTTCACCGGGATTCCATTACATTTTCACAACAAGTCAATGTACAGGTGTTATGTTCGGTATCTAGAGATTCGGCAACTGAATTAACCATTGAATGACTCAAATATTATATTATAAACGATTTTTCATGTATTGTGATATCATTTGCAATAAGTCATGTGCGAAAGCAAAAATTTTCCGTTTCAACTGATAATAAAATGATTCAATGCCCAGGCTTGAGTTCAATAGTTAACCCGTATCAAAGTGGATTTTTTGGGTCATGTATTTCGATCATGGATTTTTCGGTGTGAGGCTAAAAAAACATACTAATGAATCGAATAATTGTTTTCTATAGATTTCAATACCTAGCCAGCCCTCCAGTATGCAAAGAGGTCTCAATTCATAAAGGTATTTAAAATGGGTGACTTCATTATACGTTGATCAGAATTTTAGATCCAAACAGCTCCGAATTGGGGGGATTCGATTACAAACGAATTTTTCTTTTATACATTTTGCTTGATCAGAATGATTTTCATCGTTTTGTTGTGAAAACCATTATGATGCCAGCCTCTTTATTTTTTCAATGAATAATATATAAACTAGGAGACGTATCGAATGTTAAACTCCTTACTTTAAAAAGTCGATCGTGGATGGTTTGCGATATAAGAACTCTCTGCCGTCCCCAGAGGATAGTAAACTAAAGTTGGTTTACGTGTACAAAGAACGATCAGCACTCCAAGAGCCTAATAAATATCTATCGATTCTAGGAAAGAGAAATCAAAAATTTGAGGGTTGTGTGAAGAAATCATATGCCCCAACCTTTCCGTCTATTTTTTTTGTAAATAGCAGAAACGAACTCAAACAAAATTCTTGGACAATATCTCAGATCTGCAATATTTATTATGTAAATTTCTCTTTAAAAGGATAATTAATGTACATTTACGGAAAAAATTCAATTTACACTTTTGAACAACATATATGAAGCAATTTTAACAGCCACTTTATTAACCATAAAGATATTCACTAATTTGTTCCTCAAACTGTAAACCTGTCAACTACACGGATGATCCAACTAGACAAATGTCATAGATAATATCGTTAACCGTTCATGAAAAAACACCACACGCTGTTGTGAAAATCTTATTCTTTAGACATTCAAAAAATAATTTTGGACAAAATTTGGATTCATGTTTAAAGTTTAGCCCCCAAGCTGAAAGAATGTTCAACATGAAATGGATTAATTACGGAACGTCGTAGATAAAATATGAGGTGTTCAGAGAAAGTTGAAACATCCAAGAATGAAAGCAAGGCGTTTTAGGATATCTCGACAATAGTTCACATGTTTTTCAACCGTTTCCACGCCTACATTTATACGCTACTTAAATAGTTGGTAACGTTGTATGAATCTTGATAAATATCATCATTCGTCAAAAAACATAAAATCGCAAAGTGGCAGCAGTCAGTACCGAGCAAAAGCACTATCTCTAGCGGTGGATATGCTATTGGTAACGAACCTCGCCTATTGTGATTGGAAACCTATTCAAACAAAAAAAGATTAGACCTTAACACTTTATCTCGACAATACAAGAAATAGCGCATCACACTGTTTAATTTTAAACACCCGAAACGGCAACTTGTATTTAGAGAAGTGGTTTTCTACCTGGGGTCACTGATTTACTTATAGGTGGTCCGACGTTCTAACTTGGAATTTCTGTGGGTACCGTAGCATAAAAATGGTTGAAAACCTCTGATTTAGAGCTTGTAGTAGGTAGTTAACTTACTTGATTTCACAGAATGGTCATGCTGAATGATAAATTTAAAGTAATTTTAATGTTAAAAGTCCCTGAATACAGTCTGCATGAATTAGAGGGACGCACCAACAAGAGGATCTATTCAAGGGGATCGCGCCTTGCTACAGATGCTAAACTTGGACTATAAGATTCTGTGGCCATGAACCAAAATACTTTTGACTGATTCTATTATCGACACGTGGCAAACAGCGCCCACTTGTCATTCCAGGTTTCATGTCACTGTCAACCTTAACTATCCATCATCACTTGAAGCGAAGACTAAGAAAAAAGGTTCACCTAATGACTACACAAAAATTTGATATCTGGGGAAACATTTTTGATGGATCTTCACATTGTCGCATGATTTCAGACCAATACACTCTTTATATTCGTTATTTAATCAAATCAGGAACATGTATTTATTTCCCATTTTCGATAAAGGTTTACGCCCTTGAATGGTTTCTTCAATTTTTCATTGATATTCTAGTTTATCTTTACATCTTTTGGTACATTGAAGGCTACCAGCTCTCTCTTCACCATCCCTAGCCAATCGTGACATTTTTATTGTTCTATTAAATGAAGGCAATTCAAAAACCACCAGTTATAAACCATAATAACTGTATCCACGTTTAAATGGCAAGGGCTATGTTCATTTAACACACAACGGAATTGTCGGACGAGAATCCCTGTTGACAAGCCACAAACCCTCTTTTTCTGACTAGTTCATAAGGATGACTCTCAAATAATGGAATATCATAAATTTGTGATATCTGCTCAAAAGACTTCACACGATTTCTTGAGGGCGACTTTAATAGAGCAATCAACTCACTAAGTATTGTTTAATAGGCAAGGAGGACCTTTAATGGTTTGGGTTGATTAATGGCATGTAGTGGATATTGATTTCTGGGTTGATGGCAATTATTAACGGAAAGCGTCAAGTTTCGTGAATGTAATATGTGCTTCTAAATGGCACTATTAAAGATGTCTGAATATCCATAGGACTTTACCGAGTCATGGTTAGGAACATATTTGTGTGTCTATCCTTCTGACACTAACTGTCCTTTTGCGTTATGATTCATTTTTTCTTCAATTCCTACCACAAAGCTCTCTCTTGTGATTTCCTCTGACACAGCCAGAATTAGTGCTGTAAGGTGACGAAATATTTAATACTTATGGGAAACCCAATCCAGTTCTTCATTATTTGATGCCAACCGAGACGATGAAATTTGATTGTCAGCACGAGAGAGAGAATTTAATTGGAAAATGGACCGAGAAGATCTAAAAAGGCTTTGACATGACGGCTTTTTTTGAATGAGTATATTCAACTTCTATCAATGTAGTGGTAGAGAGGCTGTTCCAACATGATTTCACGTGTAACAATTGGTTAAGTTCGTACACATCCCACATATCCAAACTCGCCGATTGAATTCGTTGTCATCGACCAAAAATACGGCAGTAAGACTTTTATGATATTTGGTTTGTTAAATCACACCATGCACACTGTATTGATGAAAATATATGTACAAGAAAGTAAAAGAAATAACTATACCAATTAAGATGAACCACTGGTTTTTAAGACATTGTATTTATGTGTTATTCTGAAACGCATTTCATTTTGGAAATTGTAACAAATTGTCGCAGAATAGTTTTGAAAGTGTTATCATTACTGCTCATTCAACCAATAGTTCATGTTCTATCTAATCCACAATTTGGATATGGTAAAGAATGTCGCCCTCAAGCTTTATATTAAAATTAATCTTTTTAAAATCATATTGAAAAATAATAGTTTATGAACCATCTTGATTTTTCATTATATTGTTGATTTGGTATAAATTAATGATAAAAACGTATCCTTGTCAGTTTTCAGGATCTTATTACCAATATTTTGCTGTTTTTTATATTTCTGGCCCAATATTAGAAACAGGTTCTGCTTTCGTGTTCGAACTGTTGTTACATCATAAAAATTTAGCAGGATAAAATGTAAGGTTTTATTATACAATACATTCATAAATTTGGTTATTCTATCAACGATTCCCTTTAAAAGAAACGTAGAATAAGCGTGAATGCGATTTTTAACAATAAAAATGCTGTCATTCGGTACCTCTACGGAAAGAATAATACATCGACCGGAACTCGGTAATATCATAATCGAAGGGATGGGGGGAAGTTTGTTTGATTTCGATGTCAGCTATGAAGATGATGCTAAAAAAGCAGTCTAAATAGAATCAATGTTCAAGAAGGCATTCTCGTAGATATCAAAACAAAAAAATCGAGATACGAGAAATAGCCAAAGGCCCTTCAGTTTTTTTCTCTCTGAATTCCAATATCAACGAAAAAGGCTAACAAAATCTTTTAAGTTAGCTCATACCCGCGTTTCGACGAGTTATACTAGAATTGATTTAAAATTAATTTCATGAACCTTGAGCCAAAAAATAATCGTGACGATGTCAAAAAGAAATTATTTTAAGTTAAAAATCTCAGAAATATTTAGAGGGTTTTCGGTCCCATGTAGCATATGTCCAGTCCAATTTGGCGCGACTGTTTTCTTAGGGCGGTTTTCAGTCAAATTTGACATACTAAAAAATCCAATTTAACCGGACAAAAACCAAATTAGATTAAAACAAAAACCAAATTTTATTGAAAACCGCCAAAAAAGCAGCCACACCAAATTGGATTGGACAAACGCCAAGTTGGACCGAAAACCCTGCATAATTGACATTTGATAAAAAATTTTGACGTCATGATCGTTAAAGATTATAAAAATGTAATTCGTAAACATTAAATAAATTTTAAGTACAAAACCTAAGTGCAGGGCTTGCATTCTTTACTTTAACCGATTTCAAAAACAAATTATAATTTCGATTAAAAATAACCAATGAAAAATATCGAGTTTTGCAATATAAACTATTAACGTTTTTTAACAATAACTTAAGAAAATCTAATAATTAGTTAAACAAAGTTTGAGTTGCTTGAATACATGGTTTCTGAAGATATTTAACCATTTTTATTATTTTCGCAGGACACAATGGAGGCATTTGAATAAGAATCTTGAGTTAACTGGGAAAAATAGTTCGAGAACAGCGGTTTACAACCAGATCCATTTATAAAGACAATTTACTACGTCATTTTGATCAAATAAACCAGATAGAACGTATCTGTTATTGTGTTTTTTTCCAATTTGAAAAGTTTCGGCGAAACGGCCGAACGAATTGGGGTTAGGACCTTACGCAAAAAAATGTTCATTTTGTTCCGAAACTTTGAGCGATAATCTTCAAAACAATTTCCAATATTCTCTAAGTTTTATTTTTAAGAAATATTTGGATGCAAGCATAACGAAAGATCAAGAAAGTCATTTTATTGGGGAATTATTCTATTCTCATTTCAAACAATTTGCGAAGTTTCTTCAATCATCACTGTATCGATGTTCATGGTTAAATAAATAGTTGCAAAACCTGGATTCGAGAGCTATTTAACCGATTAACTGAAAGTTTCTATTAAACTACTTTGTATCTTTTGACTGTAATACGAAAAACTAAGTTGTCAAATTGAAGCCGTAACGTAGTCATGAAGCAATTTAAACTATTTTTAGTAGATAAAAGGTTTTCTCATAAAAAATTGTTGAAAAACATTTAAGGTGTTGGTCGATAAACTGGTTAACAATAGGTTTTTTAAAAATCGCTTACTCTGGTCCGTAACGCCGTCAATGATTCTGAATCGACGAAGCTCAGATGATATTTTTAAAGATGAAAATACTGCCATTCACTACCTCATTTCTGAAGGGGTCATATCTCCACCGAAATTCTGTCCGGTCTGCTCGGATAGAACATTACTTTAACAAGAAAAACTTGGAGTTGTTGCAAAAACTAACTGCCGCAAAGAGTCACCATTCAAGATGACCTTCTTTGACGCATTCAAACGAAAAATAAACCAAATTTTTATTACTCGCATATTTTCGGATGAGTGTCACAAAAAAAACTTAAATACAAAGGTTGCGGGATATCAAAGCCCCCTAAAGCATAAAACCCG
>JWZT01001813.1:169781-183080 GCA_000827895.1 Thelohanellus kitauei | reverse complement strand
GTTTCAACTGATGATAAAATGATTAAAGGCCCGGGCTTGAGTTCAATAGTTAACCCGTATCAAAGTGGTGTTTTTCGACATGTATTTCGATCATGGATTTTTCGGTGCAGCTAAAAAAACATAATATTGAATCGTTTAATTGTTGCATAGATTTCAATCCCTAGCCAGCCCACCACTATGCAAAGGGGTCTCACTTCAGAGAGGTATTTTATATGGGTGATTTAATAAGATGCTGATCAGCATTTATGATCCAAACAGCTCCGAACAGGGAGATTCGATTTCAAACCAATTTTTCATTTATACATTTTATGTGTTCAGAATGATTTTGATCGTTTTCTTGTGAAAATCATGATGGTGACAGCCTCTTTGCTATTTATTCCATGAATAATATATAAACTTGGAGATGTGTCGAGTGTTAAACTCCTTACTTTAAAATGTTGATCGCGTTTCCTTTGCGATATAAAGCCTTCTCTGCCATGCACAGAGGATAGTAAGCTAAAGTTTGTTTACGGGTACTGAGAACGATTAGCACTCCAAGAGCCTAATAAATATCTATCGAATATAGGAAAGAGAAATCAAAAATTTGAGGAGTGTGTGAACAAATCATGGGCCGCAACCTTTCCGTCGGATTTTTTTGTAAATTACAGAGACGAACTCAAAAAAAAATTCTTCAACAAGATATCAAGTTTGCAATATTTATCATGTTAATTTCTCTTTTAAAAGATTATTAAAGTGCATGTACAGAAAAAATTTAATTGAAACTTTTGAAAATATACATGAAGAAATTTTTATAGCCACCTAATTATCGATATACATTTTCACTAATTTGTTCCTTAAACTTTAAATCTCTCAACTACAGGGATGATCCAACAGGACGAATGTCATAGATAATATCGTTAGCCGTTCCGTTCATCAATAACCTTACCCATTGATGCTCGTTCATGAGAATACATCACACGGTGGCGTGAGAATCTTATTCTTTAGACATTCAAACAATAGTTTTGGACAAAATTGGGATGCATGTTTAAAGTTTAGCCATCGATCCGAAAGAATGTTCAACATGAAATTGATTAATGACCGAACGGCGTCGATAAAATTTGAGGTATTAAAGAGAATGTTCAAGCATCCAAAAATGAAAGCAACGTTTTTAAAGGCTATCTCGGCGACAATTGGCATGTTTTTCAACCTTTTTTCCGGGCCTATATTTATACGCTAGACATATAGTTGGACACGTTTGAGGAGTCTTGATAAATATCATCATTCTTCAAAAAGCATAAACTCGCCAAGTGTAGAGTGGCTGCTGATGTTACGGATCCGAAACTCAATTACGGCAGCAGTCGGTACCGAGCAAAAGCACTATCTATAGACGTAGATATGCTATTGGTAACGAACCTCGCCTATTGTGATTGGAAACCTATTCAAACAAAAAAAGATACGACTTAAACACTTTATCTCCCCAATACAAGAAATAGCGCATCACACTGTTAAATTTTGAATACCCGAAACGGCACCTTGTATTTAGAGCCGTGGTTTTCTACCTGGGGTCAGTGATGCACTTATAGGTGGTCCGACATTCTAACTTGAAAATACCGTGGGTACCAAAGCATAAAAATGTTTGAAAACCTCTGATTTAGAGCTTGTAGTCGGTAGTTAACGTACTTGATTTCACAGAATGGTCAGGCTGAATCATAAATTTAAAGTAATTTTCATGTTAAAAGTTACCGACTACAGTCTGCATGAATTTGAGGGACGCGCCAACAATAGGATCTATTCAAGAAGATCGCGCCTTGCTACAGATGTTAATATTGGACGATAAGATTCTGTTTTCATAAACCAAAACACTTTTGACTGATTCATTTTTCGCCACGTGGAAAACAGCGCCCACTTATCATTCCAGTTATCATGTCACTGTCAACCATAACTATCCATCATCACTTGAAGCGATGACTAAGAAAAAAGGTTCCCCTAATGAATACACCAAAATTTGATATCTGGGGAAACATTTTAGTTGGGTCTTCACAGGTTTGCATGATTTCAGACAAATACACTCTTAATGTTCGTTATTTAATCGAATCAGGAATATGTATTTATTCCCCATTTTCGACAACGGTTTACACCCTTGAATGGTTGCTTCAATTGTATATCGATATTATGGCTTACACCATTTTTCGTTCTAAATGGCCGACTTTCTGATGACGACAGTCAAATGTTTAAACGTTATATTTATAAATGACTTGATATTTTTATTGATTCTACCTTTTAGGGGTGTGTGAGTATTTATTCAGATTTCGAGTGGAATATTTGGTGGGGTTTACTGGGATTTGATTTTGCCTAACATCAAAAAATCTTTCTACTTTAACTTATAAATTCAACATCGGAACCTTTGAATGTCATTCACACGAAGTCGGTAATCTTGGACGGAAAATCGTGTATTAATACATCTCTTGGTACATTGAAGGCTACCAGGGCTCTCTCCACCATCCCTGGCCACTCATGAAATTTGAAATCGTTCTGTTAAATAAAGGCAATCAAAAAATCACCAGCTAAATACCTAGATAACTATACCCATGACAAAATGGCAAGTCATACGTTCATTTAACATTCAACGGAATCCTCTGACCAAACTCTCTCTTGACGACCCACAGACCCTCTTTTTCTGACTAGTTCATAATGATGACTCTCAAATAATTGAATTCGACTCATTCGTGATATCTGGTCAAAAGACCACGCGATGTCTTTAGGGCATCTTAAACATAGCATTTAACTCATTAAGTGTCTCTTAATAGGTTAGGAGGATCTTTAATGGTTTAGATTGATTAACGGTATGGGAGTGGATATTAATTTCTAGCTTAATGGAAATTAGGAATGGAAAGCGTAAATTTTCGTGAATGTGTAATATTTTCTTCTAAAAACACTATTAGATGTGTGTGAATATTATTAAGACTTTAAAGGTCCATTGATGCGAACAGATCTATGCACCTCCCCTCCATAAACTCACTGACACTTCCCACTAATGGATTTTTTCTTAAATTCTCAGCTTAAAGTTCTCATTTTCTATTAAGTCCGATATGGTCAGAATAAATCCTAAAAAGGCAGACAATTTTAACGTAGTGATATAAACGCTTATGATGAACCTGATTTATTCCCTTTTTGTTTGACACCAATAGAGACGAGAAGATTTATTTTTAAAAACTAGACAGAATCGAATTGGAAAATGAATCACGAATTTTAGAGTTGGATGAATTTGAAATGATAGATTTTTAGATTAATTACATTCTCTTCCCATCAATTCTCGAGTTAGAGCGGTTATTCAAACATCATTTCGTACGTTACCATTTCTTTATTTAATTCACATTCCATGTGTCAAAGCTTGTCATTCTAAAATATAGGAATAGGCGGTTATATGGTATTTAGCTGGTTAAATTACGCAACAAAACACTGCTTGGCCGACAAAACGTTTATAAATCACGTAAAATAAATAAGTATTCCTGTTTAGATGAAAAATTGGTGCGGAAAACATTGCATTTTTTCAGGTATTATGACACGTAATTTATCTTGGAAATCGTCATAAATTTTTGAAATACAATTTTAAAAGTGTTATCTTTCATTTAAGTTAATCCATCGTTCACGTGTTATCCGATTCACAATTTAGCATTCACAGAGGTTGGTCACATGCCAATCTATAAAACTGATTTCAACCAAAACACCTGCTATTCTACATTTTGTTCCCTTTTCTACGAATTGACATCTTAGATCTTTTTTATTCACCATTTACTTCGATATTTCTGTCCAAATTTTTAAGTTTTGAGAGGTTCATATACTAGTGATGCATGCTGCCTTAACAACCTCTAGCTGAAAGTTCAAATGACTAATTGGTACTTTAAAATTAGAGCGCATTTGAGTTATTTGAAAAGCTGTCCCACCTTTAGGGTTTTAGTTTAATGTTTTTGGGTTTGGCGAACGATTTCCTAGATTCTAGCATCATCCCACAACCAGATCTATAAGCTACGATTTCAATAGAAAACAAGTTATTAGATTACGAGTTTAATAACGCCAGGGAGTGTATCACAAAATAACGTGTTTTAAAATGATCACAAAAATGCAAGGGATACTAGACAAGGCTGTGTTGATCGTAATTGGAACCCAAATTATTTTAGATCGCATGAATGAGACATTCAGACTGATTTGAAAAATCCCTCAAGAACAATTACAGCAATAAATCATATTCAACATTTGAACCGGTTTCGCTGTATACATCTAAATATCAATCACAATTAGAACAACTAATATTTTCATTTAGTAACTATTCAAAACCATAGATGAATAAAGAAGCTATTTTGGCATATAAAGACTTGTGCTATCAAGTTTTAACTCCTTAAACGATTTCATATCAATGCCGATAGTCTCATTGCTGAATCTTTGGATAACTCGTATAGAACCCTCAATTTGAAAAAAATGAGAAACAATTTAGACTTAAAAATCCCACAATTGGACAGTTGTCCTCACAAAAGGCTTTCAACCCAACACTCAATATAAATTAAAACCAAAATCATCACACCATGATGTTATTGCTAGTATTCACTGGAACAGACACTTATGCGCATATGATGGACAAATTATATTTCGGGTGAATTATTACCTTGAAAAACAGAAAAAAATGGAACAGAAGCCAACCAGAAAAAGGGAATAAATAATTGATCGGTTATGCGCCAAAAAAAGATCAACCTCTTTAATTCGTGTGAAAACACAAAAAAAGTCTTTATAAGACTATCACATATATGTCTAAATCAGCGAGTTCTATTGATGGTCAAAGTGGAACTGTTTAGTCAAGCCTTCAAGGGTACGTTGCAGAGTCTTTTCGGCCTCTTCCTCTCTCCAGTTGGCTTTAATATAGTCCTTTGCAGAGCTACTGTCAAGATCATTGATTGAACGTTCGAAGGAGTAAGAGTCTCCACGCGCGTCGACTTCTAAAATTATAGTATTCATAAAAAATGAGAACATTTTGTTTTAAATATTGAAAATACATACTTGTAGGTAGAAGACTACCAAATTCCATAAGAACGGCAAGGGACAGGAAAAATAACAAATACCAGAAGGGTTGCATTGGCAGACGATTTTTGATAAATATACGCTAAAGATCGTTTAAATATTCGTTTACGAACTTTTCTGAAATGATGACGTCATAAATTGCATTTTATCTGATGTAGAGGGTCGTGGTTAAGAATTAAACGCTATAGCGATCATCACCATTAGAGTCCTTATGAATATAATATTCTGAAAATATAATTTTTATTTCGCATTTCTAACTTTTATATGTCGGAATCAATCGGATGCCGCGTCTACGCAGTTCAGGTTGTTATCTGTTGCTATAAATACTCGAGATAATCGTTATGGATTAAGGCTGTATCAGAGAAACTATCTATTAAAATCTACAATAGGGACGACATGCGCAAATACCTAATGCTTCTCTTTAGTTTAAGTGAGTATCCAATGAAATAATCCATTATAATATTATCTGATTCTCCTTATAATTATGGTTATCCAAAAGATGATAAAAATCCATAAAAAGCTCTGATTTTGTTCGAAAAGATCTTGCGTTGGCCAATGATTGAAAATTTATTCACCTGAATCTACTTGACATTTACTACGTTCAATTAAGAGTGATCGAATCCATCTAAGATGATTTCTTTTTGATATGATTTTTCAATGAAATCCGAACCTTAAACCGTCAAAAGTCCGTGATAAATTTTGAATTTCTTTCATAAAAAATTTGCAATGAAAACTGTTCAAGTGGACTCATAGATCCGCCGCGCAGTCTCGCGGTGAAATGATAAACAAAAACATTATCTGTCTCAGATTCTTGAACAGCAAAATAATTTTTCTAAATCACTCTGAAATTTTTTTAACAGCTCTCCAAATAGAGAATATCTCTTAACTGTCTGAATATTTATTTATACTAATAAAATCTGAAAGCTAATTTAAGTTAAAAATGATATCTCCTGTTTTCTCTTATCTCCCTATTAAAAGTTGTAGGGCTTTCTGATATAAATTCATGTTCCATGCGATCGCTGAGATTTCCTCTGATAAGCGACTTAAAATATCAACAAAGACAACTTTATTTTAGCCTAAGCAGTTTTTATCGTCTAATTCAGAGATGTTCAAGGTATCCCCACCTTCCATATCGGTTCAAATAAAGCAGACTAAAATATTTTATTGTCGGCTTCATTACTACCCTCCCATAATGATAGTCGAGCAGAGAGATTACTTGGGCAATATTCGTGGTCCAAAATCTAGAACAGATCTGTCGAATTATCCCTGTCATTTTCACGACATGTTCCGTTGATTATATCCTAAATCCAGAATTTATTTTGATGAATAAAACGATTTCATACATCCGAGAGCATAGATTCAACAAGTGACTATTAGCAGAAATCTTAAAATACACTCGAAGACTCCGAATAATCAGTGTAAAAACACGATATCTATTAATAAAAGAACGTTTATCGAAGTAATTCGTTATGTACAGTATAATGAACTCTAAAGTGCCAAGATTGATGTTCATTCGAAATGCAGACAAGCCACCCTTTGTGGAATATCTTTAAACCTAAGCGGAACTATTTTGTATGTATCGAATGTGTAAAAATTTAAAATGTAAGTTTTTAAACTGTATACTTACATTCTTTGAAATCCCGCCTTCATGTTCATTTTGTTACAATAAAGCTAGTACAGTTTGATGACATGTTATTCCGCAGAAACAATGATGTTTTAAAATATTCCCAACAACACAGTCTACATGGATGCTTCCCAATATCGATTGTGTAACAGTAGTTTCAGAGTCAGAAGATGGATACAATAGGTGCCAAATACTGGTTTAAACTCAACGTAAAATAAGTATCTTGTTAATACGTTTAAAAATGTAGAATGATATTCCACAAACATTCCTGAAGAGCTTCAATTACATCCCAGATCTCTACCTTACAACTTTTTAACATGATGGGCATTGTTGATCAACTGATCAATCCTACGCAGAATCCTATGTGTTTTAAACCGTTGATATTACATCTTACTATACATAAGGCTTTTTTGCATATAATATTATCAATATCATTTTCTTTCAAGGTTATATCTGTTTAAATTAAGCCCAAATTGCTGTTTGGGTTCGTAAGACATGACGTCTTTTATGGATGATCTATTGCACTAAAATAGCAGAAGATTGTCAAGCATATATTATCATACTTATATGTTGACATTTATACTGACTGATATAAGACCCTATCTATTCTCTGTTGTATGATACTGGTTAGTAAATGTTTAGATTTTGGCATAAATCAAGAGGCAGCCTGTGCCATACCGGCGTAATCAAGGCACATAAGTCTCAGTCATCTTTTAACTATTTTGGCAATCATTATAGGGAAATCACTTATTGGGAGTTCTCAAATGAATATTATCCATTTAACATTGAGTTTAATCAACCTTCCAATCACGGGAATATGGGAAGAATACAACTGGCATTCAGCCAAAATAAGCGTCTATTCAAAGGTTAATTTTGGATGATTATAGAGATCGGCTCAATATACCATATGCTGATATATCTTTTAAGCTTGAATCAGAAATTATTAGTTTCTGTATTCTGATATTGAGACTTTCCTTGACTTTTTTTTGGCAGATGATGCTTGAAAGACTGTGAATGTTACCAACACTATTTAATCTGGTTGTCAGACATATAATTCCATTTCAGCCTGACTTTACACAAACCGAAGACATTTAATGAGCATGTTTCGGAGTAGTATTTATGTCGACCTTCTTTAATCCTATGGGTGAAATCAAATTTTTGACAAAATTTCCCCTTGTCATTCTCTAATAAATGAAAAAAATTACGCTCAAATTTCACCAGCACATAAATAGGAAACACAGAAACTACGTGAAGCGGCAAACATTACTAAATGCTGTCAACGGAAATGGTCGACAAGTGGAAACGGTTTCAAGTAATACATAACTTCATCCACTTTTTTCAGGTTTTATTTTCATCAAAACGACGATAGAAAAACAAAAATCATAAAATTATTTAAACAAGGGAATTTAACACCATCACATGCCTCATTTTATCTTGTTGGAGAATTGAGTTAATCGAACATTAAAGAATTTCGGCGCAGGGAGATGAATTGGAAGATAAACACTTTTAGCACATTGCTTAAATTTAGAAAATACATCACTGATCAATTCTGATGCATTTGGATATTATGAGCTCGCAAGGAGCTACATAAACTGTCACCTAAACCAAAAATTTAGACAATTAATTTATGATTCAAAATATTATTCTTGTTTCAAACGTTAATTGATTATCACAACACTTGAATTTGTTTATCCAAGTTTAGATATGTAATTTGCACGATCTTGGATTGAAAGATTCAGAAATAATTATCGATCTCAATGAACAGCCCCGAAAAAGAAATGAAGTGATCTTTGAACAAGGGCAAAGCTGCGTACGATCGATGATTAATCATTGACCACTAAAAAGTAAAAAAGTTTAAACATTGGATATTTTCCCACACAAATAAAAGAACGAGAGAATATTTGGATTTTCTTTTGAATGGCGTTTCTCATGCTAAAAACGGGGACTATTAATGTGTTGATTGCTTATTGTTAAGAATGGCAAAGTTTTTTTAACAGTATTGTCAGACATCAACAGAATCAAATTCAATAAATTAATATTTATTTTGTTTTAATTTCGTGTTGACAATTTTAATAATATCACGTGGTTTAAACGCATTTCCAGAATTACCCGAGACGACACGAAAATATATTAACAGGGTTTTTAGGTCAATTTGGTTTATCTGCAGTTCGATTTGCGGTTTTCCTCAGCTCAATCTAGTTGACTAAAAATCTAATAACAAATAATTAAATTAAATAATGAACAATAATAAGAAATGTGGTTTAATTTACGATTTTTTTATTAATTTTCTAATATTAGTTTTCATGTGGTGATTATAACTATCGGAGTCTTTTTTCATGATTTAATGAAATCAAAAAAATGGTTAACTGTCAATTGACACTGCATCGGTTCTTAGAGTACCATACATACGGTAAAAGAATTTATCTTTTTGATGTGCGATCAAAGGATACGGTGTAGTTTACAAAGAATTCCGCAGCTGACCGTATTAAGGAGAAAGATTTTTGGGGTAAATTTGAAACTTTTTTCAACACATTAACACTAACGCTCCAACAAATAGAAGGTGCGTTAACATCACGGGTAATGTTAGATTTAACAAATCTTCAACCATCATGGATTGTTTTCACAGAAAGGTTCATTAATTTGCTATTTACCGCTCTATCCACACTTCTTAAACACAATCGAACAGATCGTTTCAAAGTTGAAACGTTACGTAAAAAGCGATACGCCTGAAAATGAGACCGAGTCATTCTAATGCATGACATAATAGCAAGAGACGATAACGCGAGGGGATTACGATGGTTAATATTGCCACATGAAAGGCTATGTGAGACGGTCTATAAAGAACGAAATTATTGAAAACTAAAAATAATTACTCAAATCTTTTCATTCTTGAATTTAATTTTTTTCTTGAGTTTTTCGTCAACCAAACTGATCTGATGAAAGCCCGAATTGAATTTCAGAAAACCCAAATTACCTTAAAACCCTATCAGAGCGACAAAAACGATTTATATATTCGACGCCTTTTATTGATAAATTAATTGAATTGTATTTATTTTTACCAGTATAATGATCATCATCTTTTTACATTTGGGCCTTCAGTCAAGGAAAATGATTACTACCGATAGATGAAAGATACAAATTATTTCAATATTAATTTAAAGAGTCCATGAATCGGATTATCGCCATATTTTAGGATTTTGTACGTTTTTTTGATTTATCACACTGTTAATGTAGAAGTTCTAATGCGCGCAATGGTAAAAATCGCAACTTTCAACCGCAAGTTAACAATAGAAATCCACCAGGGGAAATCCTAGCCAACAGGCGAAGTTCACACGTTTTGATGTATATTTTGACCACTCTCTAAAAAATATGGATGCCTGGTTCTACAATGAATATTTGAGGTATCCATATTTGAGTTTACCGTTTTTAATTTGAGTGCGCGAACATCGTGAGCTACCTTTCGGGTTGAGATTAACATTTGGTTTTGCAGCAGTTTATTTTTTTACTAGGTATATGCATTTAGATTTTTAAAACATACATCCAATCTGACACTTCAAAAATCAAATACAGTTAACGTCTATAAACAAAGATTATAGTGGAGCACGGGCACTCGTCCGATACTAAAAAGCTACTCCTTTACATCGTAGTAAGTGTGATAATTCAGTTATTTTTTCCACCATGGAAGTTATCAATTGTAATGATTTTAATTCGTAATACATCCTTGAACGCGATAAAATTTTAAAGCATATAAGCATTCCAACGCGCTAAAGCATTGGAACTCAATGAGTAGAAATCGTGATAAATTTGGAGTAATTTACATTTTATTGTAAGCTTTCCTAAATTTAACTGTTTGGATTTTGGTTAAGTTGCGCTTGCCTTCAATCTCTATTGGTTTTACCTGCTTATAATGCAATTATTTCCTTTAAACTTGGTAAAAGTCTATTTTTGAAAGTTGTTTCGATATATCACTCGACAGAATTAGTATTGGTTGACAAACATGGGTTAGTGGTCCGAAAGTAACAACGGTTTCATGTCAAAATTTAATTCAAAGCAAGATGAACTCAACAATAGCAGAATGTCACCCCTTAGAACAGTTGTTTCACATTTTCGCTCACGTCACACACAAATTAACTGAAATTTTCGCTAAACTCTCTTTTTATCAGCCTCTAGATCCCAAAAGAATTATTTTTAAAGTATTCATTTGATAATCTAAAATTTTCGATTCAACAGTTATCGAACAACTACCTACGAAATAAAAATTAGATTATTGATTTATATTAACTTTTCCCAGTTCCATAACGTGGTGGGTGATGTTTTGGATTGACTGTTCAGTAAGCCATGTGTGGTCAGGGGTTCGACTACGGCTGCCCGTCATTTCTCCGATCGTAAAAATTTCTGTAGGTGTGTTTCTAGGGGGCACGGGCAGTTGTGTTCCCTCTTGAAATCATAGGCGTGTAATCTTGGGTCATGCGTTCTCCTTATATGTTACAATATACCCCCTTCATAGCCATATTCTATGGGGTACTGAAGTATAATTGATTGTTCTTTTCTCTTGAGTCAAAGTGTATTCAATCATTCTTGATCGAGTGGGATTAGTAATCCATAGTAATAACCGGTCCTTTGGGCATAGAGGTATGTTCTGCATTCTTTATATAAGTATTTGCCGTTATTCCATATTTACAGCATCTGTGAGGTGGTAGTTTACGTACGGTTCGTGCGCCGCCTCGTTGTATATGTTTTTGCCAATATTATGATTACAAAATTCGCTCACCAATATCAATTTTCAATTAATGGTAACCTGAGTCAATACATTGATGCAAAAAAAACAAAAACCCTCGCCACTACGACGACATATTAACACGATAAACACGTATACATCTCTTGTAAGAGGGATCAGAGTCAATTTTTTATGACATCGGACAGCTTAGGCTGCGGTTATGCCTGATTACCACATTTTTGTTTGATATATTACATATTCTTGAGTGTTAGAGCCGTCATGGTACATTTTTTAACAAGGCACAGTGTCTTAGTTCTGTAATTTGATATTCTGGACGTAGATCTAGGTTTCGACTGAAGTTTGGGAATATTTGGGAAGTGATTTGGCTTATGGTCGAAAAAACGACAAATTATTCCTCCTTTATTAATTTGAAAACCGCGCGTCGCCTGGATTCTTTATGTCAAATATATCTCAGTACATCTTTTAAGAACATTACGAATTTGAAGGATAAATGCACTGGCAATAAGGATTGTGTCAGGTTATGGAATCTAAGATAATTCTTTGAGCATTCGAAGAATAGCTAGAACATTCTAGAACGTGTTCCTCGGCGACGCCATAGTATATAAACATTTAGAATTAATCCTTGATGAGTATATATATTATATTATGTTGAATAGTCACAGATTGTATATGTGATTCTTGGATAGAATTGTCGGTTCGGTTGTTCAGATTTTAGTTTTCATTCAGGTTTAGATTTACTTGATAATGTTTAATGGGCAAGTTTTGGATATTCAATTGATGATTTTGATTGTTTGTGTTGGTGCCTATGAATGGTGAAAAAATATATTGATCGTATCCCTGTTATACTTAGGGCTGCTCCAAATTAAAACCTTTCGAAAATTTCAGGCTGAACCCATATAATCTCACTTATATACCTGGAATAGGCGCACTCTCAATTAAGAACAATGATTACTCCATATTTAGTGCCACATGCTTGGAAGAATTTGCACGGACTTTCGTTTTAGATGTTTCTGGGAGAGAATGTGAAGTTCCTATAACCTCATCCTTGACATAACATCGATGAACTCTGAAAGCTGGAATACATGTCTAGCAGATTGGTGCATAGATAGAGCGATATTTAGATACTTTTCTAAACCCGTCTTTTGATAGAATAAAAATTGATGGAGATGAAAAACACTAGATATTTTCTTATGAGATCTCGATTTAATCACGCGCATTCTTTGGTAATCACTTGACGAGATTTCAAACAGGATTATACGACCAAAGTTAGAGTATTATTAACCATCATATGTTCTGTTTTAGTTATAAAATGACAACAGCGAAGTTATAAGAATCAGTATTTACAAAAAGTGATATTTTATCAGATAATAAAATCTTGAATGGAAGAAAAAAATGTGTTAAAACTTGTCGCTTGATCAGAAAAAATGACAAAACTTTGACCACGTGGGCTTTTACGAAGTTAGGATACTAAATACAATAAAATGTGATTGTAACGTATCGGTGTTTATATGTTGGATAAAAGTCACTCTATTTAACACTAACAGGAACATTTATAATGATAATTTTACAGCACATATGATATAACTCTAAATAGCAGGAATTACAGGGTTTTCATTTATTATGGAGCATACCTAGAATTCAACATTGCGCATGCGAACATTCAACATTATGCACCTGAAAACGACATACATGATCGACAGCTAAATGTGTCTACCCATTATTTATTAATTTATAATTTTATTAAATGGGCAAATGAGTTAATAAGGTCCTCGCCCATTATGCAAAAACTCAGAAATTATTTAAAAAATTATTCAGATTGGTTTTGATCAAGCAATTTTTATGTTTAGAGGTATTTTCATAATATTCGACGGGTATTGTAAGACATTAC
>JWZT01001813.1:132778-166032 GCA_000827895.1 Thelohanellus kitauei | reverse complement strand
GATGCAAAATATAAACTTTCAGATCATGACAGGAAACGTATCGTTGAAGCCGATCAAAAAGGTCAAAAAGCAAGTGAAATTTCACTTATTCTTGAGTTGCTAGGAGTACGATTAACTCCGTAATAAAATTTTTTAACCAAAGTGGAAGAATAGATTCCAACAAAAGGAGTTACATTAAACCCGAAAAACTTAACGAAGACCAAAAGGAAATGATAAAGTCCTGAGTAGATGTTAATGCAGGCATTCCTCTCAGAGCAATTGTCACAAATGTCCAGGAAGAGATGGATATTTCGGTGGGGAAGAGTACAATCGACAGGATTCTTCAAAGATTCCACTATTTATGGAAACGCGTGTCCATAATTCCAGAGAGACGAAATACTGAAGAGCACTCTTAATATCAGAGAAAGATATGCAACCAGATATTTAGAGCGACCTGGTTTTGAGACCAATAAAGTCATCCGTGACGACCAATAGCGACACTTTTTTTAAATAAATTCTTGAACATAAAAAAGAACTGTGTTGAGGAAAACGAAAAAGTTTAATGTTCAGCATGCAGGTACAACATGAACAATAGTTAGTGTGTTTTTGATCGAAAGAAGCGGGTTGTGTCGAGGAATAATGGGAAATATAACAAGGAATTTAACAGAAAATCAAAAGAAGTACCAAAAAATAGTTAAATTAATAGATGTAGTTTTATTTTCAGATATGCATAACTTTAGTCTCTAAGAATGTCTTGTTCCTTAAGGCACATTCGAAAAAAAATTGTGACTATTTTTCATGTTGTACATGCATGCTGAACATTAAACTTTTTCATTTCGTCGATACAGTTCTTTTTTATGTTCACAAATTTATTTTAAAAAGTGTCGCTCTTGGTCGTCACAAGCGACGTTATTTGTCGTCACGAACGACGTCGTTGGTCGTCATGGATGACTTAATTGGTCGCAAAACCCGATATTTTGTCAAACCAAATTTGAATGGTCAAAAATGTAAATTTTATTGACACTGATTTGACTCTATCAAAATATCTGTTTCAATTAGAATGAATAATGATACATCAATCAATGACACCCCGAACATTGTATTTTTACCGCCTCAGAGAGCGTATGAAGACATTGGGAAAAAATAATCACACGTGGCTAATTTAATATGGAGACATAACGGATACCATATTGTTCCTTTCGTATTTCCTTTAAAAAACTCCACCTAGTGGACAATGGTTACTAACCCTTCAACTTTGCAAATGGCCAGGCTAACGTGAACCCGATCTACAAACCCCTAAGCAGTATAGAAAACTGTACAAACCTCGGAAAACTGACACTACCGATTCGATAAGGTTGTAGCTAGTTTTTCGAACATTATTTAATGAACGTTAAAGGACAACAGGAGATGCATTGTGTTTTGAGGTTTGACACACCTTTCGTCCCGTATGACTAATATCAGAACAGTGTAAAACCTATTCCAAAAATTAGTGGCGATTTTGGGGGATAGAGGTATATGAGGTTCTTCTTGATACATGTAAATTACAATTATTATTCTCTGCAGCCTTTGACCTAAAGAATAAGTCAATGGCCGGTGTTCTTCTTTGACTATGCGATATCTATGACTCACGTCACAAATTAAAGAAAGAAGGGATTAATTAGCCTCAAATCTTGAAATTTGTTTAGGATTTTCACAGGCATGCTAGATATAACGCATACCTCTCGCTAACTAAAAGGTTCAGATGTTAATAAATTACCTTCAATCTAACAATGACATCAGTGTATTCATTTGTGAACGCATTTTACTGATATCCTGACTAACCATACGTTTTTAGGCACGTTTCAACATGAAAATATCAAGAATGATAATCTATCAGTGTACTCGGTAAACATCCATGAGATTACGAGTCCTTAGTTCATTTAAGACAAGATCATGTTATTTTATACCAAAAAATGTTGAGAGGTAGCACTATGTCCCACGTGGAGAGGTGGCTTGAATGTTCCCCTAATAAAATCAATGCTTCCCTCATCAACGGTTAGAATTCAATATGGAGAATCGGCTCGCATTTATTGGCAACCTCAGAATTTTTGTAGTTATTCTAACTGATATTTTGGAACTTTTGAATGATGTTTTTTTGTTTTTTTAACTTCATTAATTAAGAAAGACGTGTTTATTTATTACACCATAAAAGCAATAAATACAGTCTATATATGTCAAAATATCGTTAATAATAACCTTGTAGGTTCAGGTGGGCAAAAAAATATGTTCAGATGACCCATATTAAATTGATAAACTAGCAATCAATGATTCTGATTATGTAGATACTGAGCAGTTTTAATAAAATTAAGTATGCTCAAAAAAGTCATAAACAACACAATAGGTGATCTTGAAGGAAGAACCCAAAAACAACCTCGTGCTAAAGTAGTAAAAAAATATAGGCAGTAATTCATGGATTAATTAACCGAAGAATGATTACGAATGTAACGGGAATATCTCAAAAGCTACGAGGACTAGACCCGAACGGTCAGGGTCTGTAGTGACGGCTGTAACAACCTTCAAATGGCTAATAAACCTTTTTGCAATGCGTCGATGTTTTGGGTGAGCACCCCAGACAATACTCACGAAAACATACACAGAATCAGGTGAACATCAGTTTAGTATCTTGAGAGGAAATTATGCTACCTAGGAACCCAATAAAGAGTAGATATCATCCTGATCCCACGGGAATTGGGCATCCCAACATCGTTAGGTTAAAAAAGTTATTCACCTGATAGTTATACATTTTTATGATGTTGAAATTTGGGGCGATCTATAGTTATCTCGCATATTGGTACTTCGACGACTCTCGCCTTATGTCACACCTCGTCTGTCATTAAGCCGCAAAACATTCTTGGTTCTAATGGTAATTCTTCCTCAAACCCTGCTCCGTGTTATATGGAGCGCTCTGTTGATCATGTGCTGGTTGAAGGATGAGATCCAATTCAAGATAAGTCCAGCGGGGCCATCAGAAACCCCGTTGATCACACCAGTAAAGCTATCATTCATCAGACTAAATTTCATGACATCTGCGACAGTTTTGAGGTGGTCAGGAACCTCGAAAAGCCTAACTTTGTTCTTTATTGGGGTAAACAAACCCGTCAAGGTGGAAGTGGGCCCGTATATGCATACGACCACAAAAAATCGTCGTTTATCGCAGTCGAACTACCAACTGCACAGAATATAACGAGTGTAGATCAAATTCATGCTGTTGCCGACAAAATGTTTTGTATATCACGCGAAATGAACGTGTCGTTTTATTTAAACGAACGACTGGAGGCTGAAGATGTGCAGGTTATCGATACCGCGTTTGAATATATTCCGAATCCACAAAAACCTAAAGTTATTGCCAGATTGAAGAGAATTCTTCAGGTAAATTTTACCCAAATCATTTATACGTTTATCATTTAAAGTCGGTTATTTCGTTCGCCCCACATGTGCTCGATGACGTAAACATTCTGAATTTTGTTAACCTGAGATGCTCGAAAACGTCTTGGCTATTAATTTGCCCTTATATAAGTGAATTTACTAGCCCTCGCTTTCATCTACAATGTCTTATTAACTTTCTCTCAAACTATATTCATGGTTGGCTTATTCTAGTCCAGACGTTAACGGCATATTTCTTGCGCTTTGCCTGGACGATGGCCAATTTATCACTTATCTTCCATAACATATCCTACAGGTTTAGAACTAGATATTGATAACCCTTACTCAAAAATAGCTTAACTATATGTTTAATACATTAATGACCTCCTTTTTCATTATCTTTGAGGTTCGGTGGTTCTACCCTAGCGTCTTTGATAATTTACGCCTTTCAATGAGTTTTTGCCTTTAAAAAGATCGTACCTTGAATTTTAAGGGAGTAACATATTATATCTAACATTCGTTATACGCAATCTACATAAACATCAGATATTCATTCTATATAAGCATTTTAACAATAATATATGATCAATATCAATGGAGAGTATGGAAGAAACTTGCTCCCGTGAGGCCTTAGCTTTTAATACCTTTAGTATGTTCTGTGTTTTGAGAACTACAATCGATAAAATGTACACACAAATCTAAATACGCCGTGATGAATTCAAAATAGCTAGATTTGGGGCTATTCAACATTTGAGAGAATAAAAAAAACAAACATGGCTCCTGAAAATGAAACATTATTGTCTGTTTCTTTTCCATCTTAATTTCAATGATGTAAGTCATTGACGCGGATGCAAAATTGGTTCGATATCATGTGAAACCTATTGGTTTGTTTCTGAGAACCATGTGACATGTATTTCATGCGGACACTTGTCAAATTCACCTTCGATTCGTGGTTTCTTCGTTCAGTTCACGTTTCAGAGTTGAGTTATTTTTCCTTGATTCATTATTTGTCGAAATTTATATAAATTGCAACCCGCGTGTATTTATTTGTCCCAAATAGCCAACATGTGGAACATCAAAAATTGATTCAGATATTCATCTGACTGAAAAGGAACGTGACTCATTTGGTTCGTCGCAGGTGCGTTGGTGGCAAGTCCTAGACGATTGATCACCGTTGGTTATCGCTTTCATTTTTGCATTTCAATTCAGGAGCACCTCATTAGATCACCGTAGGGCCCGTTCTTCCAACGTTGATGAGTCTGTCAGTTTTTTTTGGCGGAAGGATTTATTCCCTTAAAACTCCATTGAAAGAATGCACATAGCCCTGCGAGTATTGCGGGTTAAATGCTACACTCCATTCCCTTCCAAACATGGGCCTCAGATTTTTTGAGACAACTACACCGAATGAGTCCTGACAAATTCGGTGGAAATAAGCATCATCTAAATTATATGCAACAGTATCCAAAATCTGTGTTGCTAATCTGTGTGTTTCCAATGTATAAATGGGTGGGAGACAGGTCTGTAATGCAGTCCAGGCCTTCGTTACAGCCGAAATAATATTGTATTGTTATTTTTATACAAATTGTATTTTTGACGTGATTATGCAATACTGGAACTCCGATATGACTAACGATCAATTTGTTGGTCTTTCTATTATTTAGCTAATCAGGGATGGGTTTTTTTGCATTTTAGAACGCTAAAGAAGAGAAAAACGCAGATATAACTTGGTCATTTAGATTGCACCTAATCTAATTCTTTAACGTCTTATTGTTGAGTTCTTTCAAATGCTTACCAATTCTTAGTCTCTAAAAAGTCTCGTTTTCTTGGGTCTGGACGTTTTTCTAATTTTGGATTTGCCAAGAAGAGTTATGGTGTAAGAGGATGGCTTAGATGTCAGGTGACTTTGTAAACATTAAGTCTTGTCGAAAAGTTTTTAGATGGGTCCTCATTTTTGATTCTGACTACATGTACCCTTGATTTATTGTCTGATTATATAAACTTAACAGGTCTTTTTGACACAACATAATATTTTATTAATACAATTTAGATAAATGAACCTTATCTACGTATTATAATGGCAGGGTGTTTCAGCCGACGTTGATATTACTGTCGATAATCAAAAATGGGCGGTCAGCCACAAGAGTGTCTCCATGTTTCAATGGTAATACTCTGAGTGAATCAAGGGTTGACGGGTCAAAATATGCGTTCATATCATCAAGCCAAGAGTATATTTTAACTGTTAGTCAGGTTTAAAATTCGAGATCTCCACAATGACAAAGATATTCTCTCTGTTAATGATGCTGAGAATTACAAGATTTCTAGGGATAAAATCCTGATAATTATCAAACCTGTATTCTGATATCTGAGTGTATAGACCGGAAAACCTTACGAACTAAAGATTTGGGATCCTACCAAAAACACAGCTAACGCGGCAGTATTTCCAAAGCTCTTGAAGATCAAGGTGAGGTTTTCGTGATTTTAGTCTGTAAACCACTTCGATTATGAATTTGGAATCTACTACATCATAGTGGTTGCTATGGATCTTCAAACGTGCCTCTGGGGCAGCTCATACCCACCTCTTCATTTTGTGAAAAAGGCCTGCTATGATTCCGACATCGTCGATTCGATGAAACTTAATTTCTACATCAACAGAAACCTGGAGGGATTATTGCTGATGAACCATCCTCTCGATAATAAAGTGATAAGGACATACAGAAGTACAAACGATGGTAGATTTTGGTTCGAGGATGAATTTAAATACCCTGATAAGGCTGATCACAAGAAATCTGTATATTTTGATTTCGAGCTCAACGATCCTCTGAGCGTTCCCAAGAATTTCCAATGGATCGACATTCAATATGAGCACGTGGGTTCAAGCTTGCAGCCGTTTGCGACTCTGGATGGTGGCAAATCATGGAACGCCATTCCCAAAACCAGATCGAAGGTTGTGATGCTTTCCTATGGGACAGTGATCCTCTCAGTAGAGGTGGATTCCATCGGTATTAACTACAGCTTAGACCAAACTGCCACATGGTTGAGACATGATGTGTTTAAAAACAAACCAACTGTTCTTTATATTGGTAGAATATCAGAGACTGATTTGAAGGCAGTGATAGTAACGAGCGAGCCCGGAGTTGACGACCTACTGTTCACTACCCTGGACTTCTCAAATATTTTCAGTTAGCAGCCAAGTGATATAGAATTCGATTGCGAGGCCAAACATTACCGCGAAGTGCCCCTTGAAAAAGCAGAGGGATATTGCTACCGTGGAAAAAACGTCGTAATACGGACACGTGACCCCTCAATTCGTTGTGTAGACAAACTGACTGAACATATGCAATTGAAATCAGATTGTGCTTGTACGCCGGATGATTATTCATGGTACACCGTCCATAAATCGTAGTATTTTTAACTACCATTCATTCAATGATATGTGTGTCCTGGATCCGTTATCTGACGTCACAGAAGCACCATATGACTGCGGTAGTGGGTCATATTTTGATATGCATCAAATGGGGTAATCATGAGCCTAAATTAGATATGTTAAAATGGCTCACGATAGCTGCGACCCTCATGAATTACATCTGGGAGTTAATATGAACTCATCAGACCTATGTGTCGAAAACGGTTTGACAATCTGATCATAGAATGGACAAATTTCTTGTATTTGTACGACGCCACGAATCTTTTCATATCGCAGATAATGTCCGATGGGTCACATTTTAGAAAGCAAATCTATATAAAAGCCTATCTTTCTCCAGAATTTAACATTAACTCGCCGATTGCCCTTGATCTTACTCATAAATATCTTTACACCTTCCTGGGAAAATATATTACTCAGTTCCGAGAAACTGATACTTCCCATTCCATGCTATATTATGTTGAAGACAAGATTCTTGACATGGCTTACGATTCCGTTCTTGGAATCATGATATTTCTTACAGGGCGGAACCAACTCAAACTTGTGTCACTTAGCACCAATTACCAACAGTTGGTCGCCTTCCATGTGACCAAATTCCAATACTCTCCCCATCATAAGTTTGATAACTCTAATCTAGATTGGTATCATATGTGATGGCGAAAAACACGTATTGCTTTTGCAAAATTTCTCGAGGAACCTGTGTGTACCAAATACACTACTGATATTGCGAAATTTTATATCGATTTCACTGTTCTGAAGGCCTACATTTTGACGAAATCGAGCGATTTGATCATAAATAAGTTCACTCAAGGCGCCATAAAACTGCAGGTGACATGATTTAATAGCTAGACAATTTCCACGATTTCTAACGTGACTGATTTTGTCGTTTACGATGACCACTTGTATTTCTTGAGTCAGGGAAAACTGATGTACCAGAACGTGAACCACGACAGTCAATACGTATTGCTTGGCAGAGAAGAAAACTTTACACGTCTGTCCTTGCACCGGGAAACGTTAGAAAGTATAAAGGTTGTTAAAAAGGTTACCGGCACGCCTGTCAGATCCTAAATTGCCAGTTCTTATGTCATACTGACTCTGAAAACAAAGTGGCATGCAGATGTCCAGCTAAAACTCAACAAGTTAAAAATAGGTGCGAGTGTCCTCCTGAAACTCCTTATTGTCTGAGTACGCTGTAACTAACCTAGTGCCTTATTGTTCTGGGTTTTTCTGCAAAAACTCAAAGTGTTTGCTGAACAACGTGAGATGCAACGGCGTGGAGGATTGCGGCGACGGTACTGATGAGGCTAATTGTCCACGTTTTGAATTTTTAATCCAGATTTGTGCTCTGATGATATGCACATGTGTCGAAATGTGTGTGTTTCAAAGCAAACAGTCTGTATTTCTTTTTTTTCAATCAAGGCGATATTGTTGATAATGAAATACCTGTCGTACCCACGCCAAAGCCAAAGAGGATACGGGGCGTCTACATTTTTCTCATTATATGTATGCTTTGTTGATTATTTAGTGCTATGCTTGGTCGCTCCCTACCCCCTTTATCGACTCTTTAGAGAGTGTTACAGAAGATATATGAGAAGACGTCTAAGGCTACGATTCTGGACACAAACTGAAGGTATGAAATTTTGATAAAAGACAATGCTCCTGAATTTCAGATGCTTATTGAACCAGAAATCAATCCAATGGTTTATACTGATATGTCCTGAAATGTGAAATCAGATAAATTTGATGAATTACGTTATTTTGCTTATTTTGAGTTCTGATCTTTTGTTTAGAGGTGACATACCGATAAGCGTTTCCAAATTTATACAAAATTTCCGAAGGATATTATCAAACCTTATCTTAAGTTTGTGTTCGCTTTCCATCTATTCAACTATTCCCTGTGTACTAACTGCAACGATTGACCTAGACTCACGAAATTTTTGATTTGTATTTAAAATGGCGAAATCATTGTTGAACAGCATTTCAACCAAAATTATAGACGAGTTTTTATTTGGGTTATCTGGAATACTAAGTTAGATCTCGAGGCAATACGATAGTTTTCAATCTCCAGAGTATAATATGTGATAAACCTACGTTATATTCACAAATTATCCGATTCTTTGACTACATTTCTCTAGGATGGGGGGTTTAGAATATGACCGGTAGCGATTAAATAATCAGAATGTTTCCATGAAAAATTATAAGATATATTCGAATGATTATGTGCTAATTCAACTACTTTTTGATCCTTTCAATGTAAACCGATGCTGATTTAAATGCTCAGCGTAACCCTTACTCATTTAACTCATAGCGTATTTGTGAGAAGTAATCTTCTAAATTTTTAAAAGAAATGGAAAGATGGTAAATAACGTGACTACAATTCATGCGTTTATATTTGTTCCCTCGATGAATAAAAGGCAAACGTTGATTCTTAATTATTTAGTTGAACGATATTCATGATACCTATCAATACATAGACTCTCGAGACTACGTGTATACCATGATTTGTTCATTGAAAATACTGAGCCATTAATTGATAGTCGTTTTAGATCTCTGACTATTGGATTAAAAGCGAACTCGGTTATCGCCTTCTCAACCAGCAATCGAAGTATGAAAAATTAAATTACACGAATCGGCGTTGATATTATTACTTTTAACTATACCTTTTAACCAATGATTAAGTCCATGTGATCAGTTTCACAAAATCGATCGCTCTTTTTTTGGCATGTTCACTCTTAACTTCTGATCGTTGCCTTATTATGTCTGATATTTTTTGATTGGATTTTAACACCTTATTCTTTAACGAAACATCGGTGTATTATTAATCGACATTAATCTAAATTATGAGTCATTCAACGACAAATAAAGATCTAAAATTTTCCCAGCACATGTACGCCCTACAACCTATGACTGGTTAGTTTCTCAAATGAAACAGGAAGAAAATATTCAAATGTAAAGACAATAAAATGGTTTTAATTGATGGTGTATGAAGGACGGGTTCATTAAATTATAATTCAGATTTTTAATTATGTGCTGCGTAGTGATCTTAAATAACTTGTGATCTACTACGGACAATGATTTATCGTTACACGCATTGGAAGTGACGATCTTTTGTACGCTCTATGAGACAGGCTTTTCGGCTATTTGATAAAAGTCGCCATAAACCAAAATTAGCTTACATGATCGGGATTATTAAAGATCGGACTACAATCTTAATTTTCAGTTGATTAACAATTTCTTAAAGCAAAGAATCATTCAAAATTTGAGAAAGCCCAATTGACAACGCTAAAACAAGGTTACGAAAACTTAAAAAACAATGGAGGCGAAGACAAATAGGAAATAAATGTTGATTTATTCATAATTTGATTCGATTTTCAATGTTGAGCATATATCCTAAACATGTTCGCGTTCTGAAAATTTTGTCATTTTTCAATATTTCTAACAATGATGTTCACGTTTTGATTTTTAATTTCAACCAACAAACTCTCAGACATATCAATGTTCTAGATACATCGCTAGTAACTCTAGCCTTCATGGGAAATCATTATTTTTTTGAGGGGGAGGGGCATTGAGTGGGTAGTAAATGCACAATAGTTTTTCAATTCTTACATTTACAAATCTATTCATGTTTTACTTCACTACCAATAGGCCTATCGGTTTTCATTAATATTGAACTATGAATAACTTTCATTGTCATAAGAATTTCGTATCACGAGCGTTTTTAAAGAATTTTGAGATCGACGAAAAAATTGAAAAGTGACAAATAAAGATTAATAACCATGTCAGGTGTGTACCTGCATGCCTTTTATCTAGTTTCCTTCAAATAACATCTCGTAAATTATACATCTAGGAATTCTGAAAAAGATCCTGAAAATTAATAAACTCAAGTATATATGGCCTCAATTAAGGACAAGAGGGAATGCTCGTGTGACTTGAATTTACTCGAAATAAAAAAAAATTCGTTGGGGCGTCTTTTGTTTTCAAAATTTGGTTCCAACTCGTTTTGTGTTAAATTTCGTTGGTTTTTACTATTATTTCCACTTTATTAAAAACTGGCCATGTTTCTACTTCTGCCACACTTTGAATGAAGGGATATTAAAACCAAAGTAAAAATATTTGTATTAGATGGGACACGGTTATCCAACAATTATGAGGCAAGTAATTTTATGATCGATTGAAATTAACTTCGCGGGTTCAAACGAACTTCAAATGATTCCATGCATGGCTTGTCCAAACATGATGGTAGAATATTAAAGTATTCATTCAAGATGAATTGAGGCCTCCCTGATTCTTTAGATCATTTACAAATCTTGATTTGGAACATGGTTTGAATATGGCGAGTAAACATACAAAACAACGACAGCATTGAGTTTTATGAACTTTGCAACATCGTTCTCCCTTCTCATTAATTTATTTATATTATTACTTCTGTGGTACACCGTATAGAATCTATTAAATCATTCCTATGGCCAAAACTATCAGCTAGAGGCATGCTCCGTATGCATTCTACAT
This sequence comes from Thelohanellus kitauei, assembly GCA_000827895.1. NCBI lineage: Eukaryota > Metazoa > Cnidaria > Myxozoa > Bivalvulida > Myxobolidae > Thelohanellus > Thelohanellus kitauei. The sequence goes on along the minus strand of JWZT01001813.1, from coordinate 154,721 downwards.
TTCTAATCCAATTAAGGACATCGACGACAATCCATAAACACTCAAGAATCTCGGTCAGTTAGATTCAGCAGCCATCGCAATTACCTAGTTCTAATACTCCCTGAATTTAGCTAAATATAATGTCATGGGTAAATATCCGACTCTTGATGATGACTAAGAAAGTTTATTTAGTATAATATCGATCATACATATAGTTCCCCTGGTTTAACCTAAGCGTTTTGTGGTAACGTTTTTTTTAATTTGGCTCGAATAATTTCGCGTGAATGGTTTTTTCAGTAGGACTAAGCTGTACCCTTTAATAAAATCTGTATTTTGAAAGAAAATCGAACAATTTTCAACAATAATTTGACAGGCAATAACGTGTTAAATCTAGGAACAATTCAGCATAAAAATGTGCACGAAACACTGGAATGACATAGAGACAGCGTATTTAGAAATCAAGAAGGGATAAATTTGCGGCTGTTCAATGACATAAAGACAGCGTATTTAAATCAAGAAGGGATAAATTTGCGGCTGTTCAATGATATGACGTTACACATTGTGATGTCACCTTGACAGCTCCATGCTTTCAAGGATTGGTTTCAATATCAAATTCGTTTTCATGGTTTACTTCCCATCAACACTTGTTGGCACCAATCGTCCATTTGGCCATAAACTAACTGAATCCATGTATGTTTCAATTTCTAATTACGGCTAGATATAACCAGAGATAATCTAGACAGAGTTTTACAGACTCAACTTCACATATTTTCAACCCCTCATAACAATTTACACTAAAAAACACGATCTCTCGCGTATTATCAATTATTTCATTTGATTAAACCTTCCTAAGGCGCACAATAAAGCTATATGGTGTCAACGGAATCCATGCCTGAAGCGCATTCATATCCTAATAATGGTCATCCTAAACCTTGACAAATGCCATCTTCGTCAGGAGGAGTACTACACTTCAGATTTAAAGTATCACGATGTTGCGACTGATACCGTAGCAAGCCCGTCACTTAATATACACAATGTACGACAGAGACAACCTGAAAACCCAATAATGACGAACCACTACTAGAAGTTGTTATCGATAATCTCGTCATCCAACGATGACGTTAACGATACCTCCACCCCACCCTCCCCGAGGCGTGAATATTAAATGAAGAATAAAAAGAACGAAATTAAATTTTTTATTCATATAAGTCTATATATTCCCCCACTTGGATTAATGGTGATTATATTCAGGGTATTCCGCTCCCAAATGCTTTGCAGCCTTTTTCATATCTTCAGTGTAGCGCACTATCCAGCTAAAATCGTCTTTGTTCTTTTGATCTAGTAACTGATCAAACCCCATTGAACCTTTAATTTTGGCACCTCCACTCTTGAATTCGTTCCCTAACAGGTAATTTAACGAAAAAGTGAAAATATGTAATAATAAATAAATCATATGAGGCATACCTAAAGATGAAGGCAGGAGGCTAGCTGCTGGGATAAGGATGGCAAGAGACACGAAAATAAAGAATAATTTGTTGGCTTCCATACTTGAATAGCTTAGGATGATAGACAATTAATTTGCGGTTGGTCTCGTTCAAATACACGAGTCAATTTTTTCAGAAATGATGACGCAATAACATCATCATTGAATATAGATCATAATTGTTAAATAACTGACACCCTAACGACCCTGTCGATGAAACATCTGTCAAATTTTATTCGAGGAACGTTTAAAAGCTGTCATATAGCTGAATTCGTGATATAAATATTTATTTTGTTAATTCTTACGAATGCTTAGATATAATCTAACACCTTAAATACTTTATAATAATTTTAATGAAGCCATCTCTATTATTAAACTATAAACTATTCCATTGAACCTTTTTGAATGATAGAGATATCAGATTTCATCGTCAGGCCGTAAAGAATGATAATTATTAACCTAGTCGCGTTGCCACAATTTATGCTTCATTCATTGATGCGAAACAGCCGAAAATGATTCAAATAAAAGTATCCACTGATTTCTGTCCGGCGATTTATTGAAAAGATGATTCTATGAGGTAATTCACCTTAATAACCACTTCATTAAGTAAAATAACTTTATTATGCTTCTATACTTTATTACATGGCGTATAGACTTAAAGGCTATAAATTTAATCTTTATTACTTGTCAACCTGATTTGTAGATTACGACTTAAATATTACGATTTATAATATCAACATATTGGATTTAGTTTGCTTAATATAAATCTTGCGGTTGCGCCTGACTATAATCTTAGATTTAATAATATACGTTTTTGTATGAATCATGAACAGAGATTATATATCGACAAATTAGCGATGGGGTATCTCTGGAATGCTAGCCACAGTTATAGCCTGGGTTTTAACACAATTTATGTAATCACGGGTGTGATGCATTTAGCTTGTCGTCATAATTTTGTAATCTAATTTTAATTAGTAGGTTATCACAGTTACGAGCCTGTATTTTCGACAATATCTCTTTTTTTTATACTTTTCGAGATTTCTTTTGTTATTGTTAACAAGAAATGGATTTTTTGACGAGTTCTCCATCTATTCTAAGACGTTCTCATAAGACCTAGTTTACTGCGTTTCAATCCCACAATCTCCTCATGTCCTTCTGTTGGGTTTATTGTTGGCATTTTTGTGGGCGAAATGCTGGTTTCAACTAGGGCCAATCCAATTTGTAAATGAGAAATCCGTTATTGAACGTTCGTGTTTTTATGTGGAGTCAAGGTTGATAGATCTGACCACGAAAGTTGTTTAAAGGTCCTGCATTATCATCTTCAACTAACCGAAATGATGGTTGTCATTATCGGTTTTCTCACTATACAATTAGCTACCGTGACGATCCAAATTAACAACGGTAAGGATATTCACGTTGCATAGTATGTTCACAGATTTTCATAGAGATATTGTACAACTTCGAAGTGATATTTTCTGTGTAAATTGAATTTAATTGTAATAAATGATGTGGGCAATAATTTAACGAAAAAATGGGTGGCAAATATCGTTCCGATATATCACGATATCTTTAATAATATCCATTAATATGTAGGGCCTCAGTAAATATAGTCACAGCTGTTGTTTATGATGAGAAGTACCGAAAGGATAACCTTTTCTCGTTGTAATGCTCGTCATTGACTTTTAAAATATATTTGAGGCTAAATTTACCTCAACGAATACATCATGATTTGACTGAGAATCATTTTACTAACTTTTAATGGGGTATTGCTTAACATATTCAGTGCGCATTAATTGATTTACTGTATTTTTTGATTAAAAGGCAAATATTTGTGCCATTCTATACAGAGAAAAGAAGTATTGGCTGACCATGAATACTGTAAGGAATCTGTGCAAAACAATTCTTTGAATATACTTGGTATGATATCAAATATGCTGACCATCGCGATCAAAACCTTCATTTCTGTTAAACTACGTCATATTGATAGACTTATATAAAAGAATAAAAATATCTCAAATATATGATAGATGTTCGGTTTTTTCGAAATTTGACTTCTTATTATTTGGATTACAACACACGATTGAAAAGCATTTCAGAAACACCTTTCAATTCATCAGGCACAGAATTTTGTTAAACTGGGAATTGTAGCAATTTTCGTCAATCGTGTCAACTAAAACTGGCATTTTTCTGAAAAACCAAGAAACTTGTTTGTAATAAAAAGTTCATAAAAATAGTCAGAAAATGACTCTATCGTTATATCTTTCTTAGTGAAGCATTTCCTTTAATTTTCTGGAATAAGAAAATAGTTTTGATGTTTGTCCGTAATAATTTCCGCGACGGATAAGACCAATCGTTTTTTAAAGATAATTATTCACAATAATTTTGACATTAAGCTGAATCAAATTTTTCATTTGAGAAAACGCTTATTCATTTGAAATTATCATAAGGGTTTACACAGAGAAACACTGCATTTCACATTGGTGCAGATCATATAAAGCTTGATTAGCATGATGACCTGGGCATTAGTCATGACAATATCCTTGTCATCATCCACCAATAGATCAAAACATTTTCACCAACTCTTGGTATATAATTTGATTTACATAAACGGAGAAAGAATAACAAAACAGGTGTTTCTCACTTTTTCAGAGAGTTGTAATGTCAATATATATATATATATATTTAGATGGTTCGAGGCTTAATATTTAGAAAAATCCACATTGTTGTTCATTTTTTTAATAATGAAAGTACGTATTTTAGGAGTTATCACGAAATGGACTATCCAAACATTGCATGATTTTGCAGCGAGGTCAGTATCAGGATGTTTTTTAACGCTATCAATCATAATTACATGAAGTATATTTAAGGTTCTTATTAAACTGCCTCACCATCTTTGGTGGTAACCATAACAATTTGATGTCGAACTTCGTCAAAAATTTAACGTTTTGAAGACATTTAAGGAATTCTTATCCTATATAATTTTGTGATCTTATATAATATCGTTTAAAAAAATAATGGTTATGATCTTTACGGTGCATTGTCTTTAGCGGGTTGTGCGACCAATAACGGCATCCGTGAGGACGAATAACGGCATTTTGTATGGAATAAATTTTTGAACATAAAAATAACTGTATCGACCGAAATGAAAAAGTTTAATGCTGAGCATGCATGTATCCTGTGATAAATAATTTTTATATTTATCTCGAATATGTGCCTTAACGAACAAGATATTCCTGGAAACTTAAGTTATGCCTATCTGAAAATAAAACTACATCTATTTATTTAACTATTTTTTTGTCACTTCTTTGGGTGTTTTGTTAAATTCCTTGTTACATTTCTCATTATTGATCGACACAACCCACTGCTTTTTATGAAAAACCTGGTAACGTTAACTATTTTTCACGTTGTACATGCATGCAGAACGTTAAATATCTTGGTCGGTACAGTTCTATTATATGTTCAAAAATTTATTTCAATAAAAATGCCGTTATTGGCCGCAAAACCCGGTATACAGACTGGTATATTCAACACGTGGCTTTTATAGATTTGCTGCAATTATCATGCCTAACCAGGATTCATTCTGTTTGTTTGAAATAACATACATATCATCCTAATAGTCAAAAGTGGAGAGAAGTCGATTGATGGACATAGGATAAAAGTGTTAATAATCTATAAAGGGTAGCAAAATGACTCAGTCAATTCATTCTATACTTGTTGACGGTGAGTCTCGAATTACTAACATGTATTAATTCAATAACAGGCAATAAAAATGAGACGAGATAACAAATTACGATGATTGCGGTTAGTAGATAATAATATCAGATCGTTAAAACCCCTATAGTCAGATTTATGGACCCTGTCGCAACAGAAAAGACTTCAAGCTCAGATGGGCATACTTTTCGTTAATTATATTTGTCTAACTAGAACCAGTAATTCAATCACGAAAAGTCTCATAATATAGTCACAACCCGAGAAGTGAGGTTGGTTGGATTTCAATACAACAGCGCAGGCCTTGAGAACGAAGCTAAGAATGAATATGAAAACAAACAAAAAAAGATCAATTGCTTGTTCGCAATAATCAAGATCTCAACGCGAATCAAAACGATGAAATATTGTCGAAAGAATATTCTTCTTTATGCGATATCAAAAAATTATGATGACCGGGAAAGTACGTCATATCCCTGGTTTCCAGAGTGGCGTAAAACAGCATTTTTTACCTGAAGTTAGCATTTCAGATATATTCCATCTCTTATTTGTCGAAATATGGTCTCAGTTGATGGAATAGTATTAAAACGTTGATTTTTTAATACAAAATTATCGACTAAAGCTATCGCAAGTGTTATATAAAGCTGACTGAATCATATACATCGATATTTCCAAATAGAAAAATTTTACCCATACTCTACAGATCAATTTACCGATATTAAAGATTAAAATTATAGTTTTTAAGTCGATTCACCCTAGAACTAAGTACCAAATGTTAAGAAATATATAATAATTAAAGAATTAATGGTTAGTGTTAATTACCTTGTAGAAACGTCTTTTAAACAAATCGAACCATTTGGAATCTTTCCAAATATTTTAATCCGAATGATCACCTGTTTCTCATCAATAAATCAAGCTAAAATATTGGCTATTAGGCCAAGTGAATGCTGATAATTAAGTACACTTCGTCGATGGTATCTGATGTATCTACCAGGCAAAATGGTTCGTTGGAAATTTTTTTCATCTGATGATAATGATGTTTTCCTCGAATAAATTCTAGATTAATAGAGATTATCAAGTATTTAATAAGTTAATATTATTATAGTGTGGTGAGAAAAGAATACCCTTATCTAGTTATGTCTGAAAGTCAGCAACATGAAATTATTTATATTTTCTTGATATTATACTGGAACAGATTCTGCTTTTTATGATCGTTAATACGTAGGGCTTTAAATTAATGTGTTTAACATCTAATATTAATTATGTTATTACGTCATCATTTTAGAGAAGGTCGAACACATGTACTTCAACGATACTTAACTAACATTCATCATATCATCACAAGTCGTTCAAGTATGAAAGGTTCACAATTTTCATTCTGTTCTTGTCTCTTGCCGTTCTTATACCACAAGCCAGCCTCTTGCCATCATAACTATGTCATTTTATTTATTTATTCTTAATTATTTCTACTTTTTTCGATCCTTTCCCTTAAGTAACGACTTAAAAAGTACGGATGCAAAAGTCGAAGATTTCCTGGTTCAGGATCTTATACTCGAGAAAAAGAGACTAGGCCTTATGGATGAGGTTTAGAAAGATACTGAAGTGATGAGAGGTGTCCCCAAGGATATCGAACAAAAAGGTCACTCATATTTTCACGATTGATAAATAATTGCGCCTTAATAGATTTGAGTGCTTAAACTATAGTTTAATGTCGTTTTCGTGCATGATTGACGTTAAATAGCCTGATAGGTGTCACAGTATGTTTTTGGTGTAAGGTTGGTCAATGGCAACCTCTAGCCTTTTTCTCGTTATTGCTGACGTTTTGTTCATCGTGTATCAATCAGACTCGTGGCTATATTCCATTTGAGGATGCAATGTTATATCTGCCTCTTAGTACTTTGAGTTCGAAGCGCGTTAACCCCCAGGCTAATGTGGCATTTGTCTATGTTCAGGATGGTCCTGATCAGCTTATCATGGAGCTTCCATCCTGAGTAAGGCTGATGCTAGAGCTTTATTTTGGGCTTGTGGAATGTTTTATACAGATATATGGTGACAAATTGGCATGCGAAAGATCGTGTCCGTTAATTTCGTTCTGTATTATGGTGAGTGAAGAATATATTTTGCACCAAACATATCAAAACAAAATTTTGAGAACGAATTTAGAGTAAAAATAAACTTGTTAAAGAAGGAATACACATCGCAACACATTCATTTTTGCTCGAAATTAATGCTGAGCATTCCTGCTTTTCTAGAATTTCAAGGATCTTGACTAATGTTCCAAAATATAGTGTTCTCACATATAATTAGGAATCTTTGAAGGCAGCTAGATAAAAAGGCTCACAGATTACTTGCATATTTGGGTTTATATATCTTTATTTGACTAAGTTCAATTTTTGCAGTCCATATCAAAAATTCGAGCATTATTAAAAAAATCCTAAAATTAAACTGACAGCAGTACAATAATAAATGTTAACCAAAACCGATGATCGCGTAGGACACGATGTGAAACTAATTAAGAATATTAAATGTAAAAATATAAAAAAAAATAGGGCGCATGGATGGGACATCGATAGAAAAATATGATTTCTGCAAAGGCCGCAAAGTAATAATGGTGAAGAATTTAGACTATCATTGTGTCTGTCATAGCTTTACAGGTACAATGAATAATCAAAGCACTTACTGTATTGCAAGAAAAAGAGAACATTTGGGAATCATTTGACATGGAACATTGGTGTGGCATGCGCTCAACATTGAAAATCGAATTAAATGAGGTATTGATCGTCTATTACTTTTTACTTTAATTCGTGTCTCTTTTATTCATTATTTATCTCAAATAATAAGTTATTTGCCACAAATTCTGATTCAAATTGTTAATAATGAATACACTATTTCCCTTGCAAAAAGGCCGACTTACTGACGATGACATTTAAAGGTTCCGATATTGTATTTATTGTAAAAATTAAATAACAGAATTAAGAAAGTTTCTTGCTTTTAGGCTGATTCAAATCTCAATAAACGACTGCGCCTATTCGACTCATTTATTTGAATGGATATCCTCAACACCCTAAAATATAGAATCTTTATAAATCTTGATTTATCTTTTATAAAAAAACAACTTCGGAACATTTGAATTTCAGCATCGAAAAGACGGATTTTTGTATGGGAAATGGTGGAAATTTGAGACATTGTTAACTATCTGAAAATTCAAAAAGTTGGCCAAATTATTCAATGATTCATCACGTGTGGGTTAAGTTTGACTGACAACTTTAATTTAGCTACATGAAATCATTATTAAATAGCTTGTAAAACCAAAAATTATAACCAATCAAATAATCATTTGTTCGAAAGAGTGTAATCAAAACTATTTATCTTATGGGAGATCTCCATTTCAGTTTATCTCGCATCCTTTGTCACATTCTTAAAAAATAGAAAATAAGATATCTGCTAAACTGACTCTAATAGAATATCGTTTCTATCACATTTATTCTCTTGAACGTTTAATATCACTGAGTCTTTTTTTCATTTGAAAGAATTATTGATTTTCGACAAGAATTGACGAATGAGCCTGTAAAAACGTCGATTAATTGATAAAACCATGTTTCATTTGCGAAACTGTTTTGTTCATCATAATTAAAAACAAATATAAAGATAAGATATTCAAAAATCTGATTTTAAATGTGACAATTATCATGTAAAAAGTTCGATAAATGGATTGATTAAGATTTTAAGCATTTAATCGGTTATCTGAATGCAGAATATCATCGCTGATTCACAAAAATTTCATTGTTTATGCGTCTATGGCTCTATAAAATTGGAATTATTAAATTTCATTTCTATCTCATTTAGAGGTTATTAATAAGCCATAATTTTTGAATACGCTTTTCAGGTGACTAGATAGTGATGTGCAGGCATTTACATTTTTCATTTACAAATGTTCAATGAAATGTTAAAATTTACGTTTGAATTTGTATGATTTACAGGCACTAACTTAATTATGACAACTATCGCGTCCTTATATTCATCTCTCTTTCTTCTGGAAATTTCGATAAGTATAATCTTTAGATTTGTCATAGAGTTCTGATGATCTGATGTTGTTCAAAACACTCAAATTAGGACTCGTTTGCGAAGCTAATTAATCAAAAATTATAAGTCATTGCAGTATTGTAGGAATGCATCTAACCGTCGTCTATGGCGACGTTCCTATATTTTAATCTCACTGCTCACCAAATCATATCGGTACTCTTGGCGGAGAAGTGACCAAAGAATCGTAAAAGCATGGGAATTTCCTGGACATAACTTGATACGATATTATACAATTTATCGTTCCGAATTTCTCATTGATTCATCCAGAATTTTCATTTTCCCCGCATGCTTTAAATTGTTTCACTCAGAATTTCCTATGGATATATCCCAAATTTCCCTTTGTATTAACGATCTCAATTTGAAATTTTTATAAATTTATTTCGAAAAGAGCGCCCTACAGAATTTAACTGTGATGTATAAGTATGAAAAGCATGTGATGACACTCTTGAGATACCAGAACACAATGGATCTTTCGAGTGGTGAAAAAGAATACATTCCTGCTCAATTTAACCATGTAGAGATTCTGTTCTCAAAGTGAGAACGTTTTCTAAATTTTAACCTGAATATTGATAAACAAATCTTTTCAGGAACTTCAGCAGCTTTTAGCGAATCTTAAAAAAAGAACTGTGCCCCTTTGATTCGTGAAGTGACGTGAAACCTCGAAAGCAGTTTAGCGTGAACCTTTTTAGAAATTTTAAATCTTTTTTTTAACAAGCGAAAATAGGAAAAGAATTGGGTGTTTTTCCTCCTTGTTAATTAAAATCAAATTCGATGGGTGCCCTTCTAGAAATAAATTTGTATAAAATTTCAAATTTATTTCGTTCAAAAACTTGAAAAATTCGCGTGAATTAACGGACAATTTGAATAAAAGAATAAAAGCGTGCGCATAAAAGTGAAATTCTGGAGAATCAATAGGAAATTCGGATCGAAAAATGATGCAGCATAAGTAAAAAATTAAAATTGTGTTCTGGAATGCAAATCAAGATTAAATATCTGCAAAACCTAAATGAATCCTCAAACTTTGTAGAAAAGATGTCTGGCATGATTTTGTTGCGTTAAATTACAATCGAGAATATATTTGTTAGTGCACTCGTTAAGGTTTTTATATGGGAAAGAAGGTATAAAAGACTGAATAGCAGGAAAGCGAACACAAGCCTAAAAAGCAGTTTGAAAATACAAGGAGGATTTTTTTAAAAACGCGGAAACGCTTAACAAAGAATCACGACTCAAAATAAAGTAATTCATCGCATTATTTCTGATATCATTGTCAGGACATATTAGTATGAACCATCGGATTGATTTCTGGTTCAATAAGCAACTGAAATTCAGGAGGATTGTCTTTTATCAAAATTTCATACCTTCAGTTTGTGTCCAGAATCGTAGCCTTAGACGTCTTCTCATGTATCTTCTGTAACACTCTCTGAAGAGTCGATAAAGGGGGTAGGGAGCGACCAAGCATAGCACTAAATAATCTACAAAGCCTACATATAATGAGAAAAATGTAGACGCCCCGTATCCGCTTTAGCTTAGGTTTTGGCGTGGGTACTACAGGTATTTCATTATCAACAATATCGCCTTGATTGAATAAAAGAAATACAGACTGTTTGTTTTGAAACACACACATTTCGACACATGTGCATATCCTTAGAGCACAAATCTGGATCAAAAATTCAAAACGTGGACAATTAGCCTCATCAGTACCGTCGCCGCAATCATCCACGCCGTTGCATCTCACGTTGTTCAGCAAACACTTTGAATTCTTGCAGAAAAACCCAGAACAATAAGGCACTAGGTTAGTTACAACGTACTCAGACAATAAGGAGTTTCAGGAGGACACTCGCACTTATTTTTAACTTGCTGAGTTTTAGCTGGGCATCCGCACGCTACTTTGTTTTCAGAGTCAGTATGACATAAGAACTGGCAATTGAGGATCTGACAGGCGTGCCGGTAACCTTTTTAACAACCCCTATACTTTCTAACGTTTCCCGGTGCAAGGACAGACGGGTAAACTTTTCTTCTCTGCCAAGCAATATGTATTGACTGTCGTGGTTCACGTTCTGGTACATCAGTTTTCCTTGACTCAAGAAATACAAGTGGTCATCGTAAAAGACAAAATCAGCCACGTTAGAAATAGTGAAAATTGTCTAGCTATTAAATCATGTCACCTGCAGTTTTATGGCGCCTTGAGTGAACTTATTTATGATCAAATCGCTCGACTTTGTCAAAATGTAGGCCTTTAGAACAGTGAAATCAATATAAAATTTCGCAATATCAGTAGTGTATTTGGTACATACAGGATCCTCGAAAATTTTGCAAAAGCAATACGTGTTTTTCGCCATCACATATGATACCAATCTAGATTAGAGTTATCAAACTTATGATGGGGAGAGTATTGGAATTTGGTCACATGGAAGGCGACCAACTGTTGGTAATTGGTGCTAAGTGACACAAGTTTGAGTTGGTTCCGCCCTGTAAGAAATATCATGATTCCAAGAACGGAATCGTAGTCCATGTCAAGAATCTTGTCCTCCACATAATATAGCATGGAATGGGAGGTACCAGTTTCTCGGAACTGAGTAATATATTTTCCCAGGAAGGTGTAAATATATTTTTGAGTAAGATCAAAGGCAATCGGCGAGTTAATGTTAACTTCCGGAGAAAGATAGGCTTTAAGATAGATTTGCTTCCTAAAATGTGACCCATCAGACATTATTTGAGAAAGGAAAAGATTCGTAGAGTCGTACAAATACAGGAAATTTGTCCATTCTATGATCAGATTGTCAAACCGTTTTCGACACATAGGTCCGATGAGTTCATATTAACTCCCAGATGTAATTCATGGGGGTCGCAGCTATCGTGAGCCATTTTAACATATCTAATTTAGGCTCATGATTACCCCATTTGATGCATATCAAAATATGACCCACTACCGCAGTCATATGGTGCTTCTGTGACGTCAGATAACGGATCCAGGACACACATATCATTGAATGAATGGTAGTTAAAAATACTACGATTTATGGACGGTGTACCATGAATAATCATCCGGCGTACAAGCACAATCTGATTTCAATTGTATATGTTCAGTCAGTTTGTCTACACAACGAATTGAGGGGTCACGTGTCCGTATTACGACGTTTTTTCCACGGTAGCAATATCCCTCTGCTTTTTCAAGGGGCACTTCGCGGTAATGTTTGGCCTCGCAATCGAATTCTATATCACTTGGCTGCTAACTGAAAATATTTGAGAAGTCCAGGGTAGTGAACAGTAGGTCGTCAACTCCGGGCTCGCTCGTTACTATCACTGCCTTCAAATCAGTCTCTGATATTCTACCAATATAAAGAACAGTTGGTTTGTTTTTAAACACATCATGTCTCAACCATGTGGCAGTTTGGTCTAAGCTGTAGTTAATACCGATGGAATCCACCTCTACTGAGAGGATCACTGTCCCATAGGAAAGCATCACAACCTTCGATCTAGTTTTGGGAATGGCGTTCCATGATTTCGCACCATCCAGAGTCGCAAACGGCTGCAAGCTTGAACCCACGTGCTTATATTGAATGTCGATCCATTGGAAATTCTTGGGAACGCTCTGAGGATCGTTGAGCTGGAAATCGAAATATACAGATTTCTTACGCCCTGACTTATCAGGGTATTTAAATTCATCCTCAAACCAAAATCTGCCGTTTTTTGTACTTCCATATGTTTTCATCACTTTGTTATATTGGGGGTGATTCATCATCAAGAATCCCTCCAGGTTTCTGTTGATGTAGAAATTGACTTTCATTGAATCGGTGACATCCGAATCATAACAGGATATTTTAACAAAATGAAAAGGTGGGTATGAGCTGCCCCAAAGACATGTGTGGAGATCCATACCAACTACTATGATTTAATAGGTTCCAAATTCATAATCAAAGTGTTTAACCGTCTAAAATCATGAAAACCTAACCTTGATCTTCAGGAGCTTAGGAAACACTGCTGCATCAACTGTGTTCTTTATGTTATCATAAATCTTTAATTCATATGAGTTTCCGGCCTAGAAACAAAGATATCGGAATACTGGTCGGATTATGATCAGTATTTTATCACCAACAATCTTGTATTTCTCGGCATTAATAACAGAGAGATGATCTTCGTCTTGGTTGAGATCTCGAATTCGGAACCTGATTAACTCTTAAAATACACTCATGGCTTGATGATATGATCCCGTATTTAGAACTGTCTATCCTTGGATCATTCCAAGACTTACTATCGAAACTTTGATACAATCTGATGGCTGATTATGTAATTTTGATTGTCGACCGTTATGTTAGCGTCCATTGAAAGACCTTTCCTCTATTATATGTAGAATTATCACAACCAGATTTCAAAAAACTAGGAATTAATGATATCGAATCTCCTATTCAAGTAAAGAATGAGTCACATCACAAACAAAACAGATGGTTTGATAAAACAACCCTGTAAGTTTCGATGAATAAGCAAAGAAGTTTGACCAATGTATACAGAATCAAAAATTAGGATGATTGGATAAATATTAAGAAGCTAATGGATGTGTACAAATAAACCGACTTCTAAGTCCTCTTTTTACGTCACAACTCTTCCCTGTAAACCCTAAATCGATACGATGTTCAGATCTAGTAGGACAAGCTCTTTCGGAGTCTCAACTATAGATCGTTGGAAACAATTGAGACAATAAGAATAAATAAATTATACGATACATAAATTAACTGACGTAGCCATGGCTTTTGTTGCACTCTGTTTCTTACAGTTTATTAACCTCAGCCCATCTATTTGGTCTTGAAGAGGAACAACACCAACAGTTCTTTGTTCGGGTCGATGTTCCACTAACATCTGAGCACGTCTAACGTTTTATGGAAACAGAAGTGATCACTGAATATTCTTGTGGTTTGCTATACCCGCCTTACTATCTACCGGCATGCCTATAAACCATGTATATCCTGACCCTCGCATCAATACAATAAGCATATATTTTTGAAACTACCTCAGTTTATTCACGTGATGTTTATTCCAGAGTAAACGTCATCTCTTATTCTACTTTTTTGTATGAATAAATCTCATATCAATATTTTTTCGGAGGTTAAAAGCAAATTAGCATCACTCCTAGGGTAATAGGCGTGTCTTCTCAAGAGAATACCAATGTCACACACACACAAATCTGTCACATTCATCCATTTATATCAATGTGGCGCTAAAGGAGTCATTGATGAGCTAACTAAAAACCAGAAACCTATGCCGTTGTCCAACCCATAGTGAAAAAATACCGTGTTCCAGGTCACTTCGAGTCAGATGAATAGCTGAATCGAATTCAATGTCCCACGTATTGGCTGTCTTGGGACAAATAATACATGCCAGTTCACATTTTTAAAAATGTCATAAAACAACGAATAAACCAAAAGCCATTCGAATATGCCATTTGAAAATCAAAAAATAAGAAAACACGGATCGATTAGACACTTAAGAACTTTTCTCTGATTAGGAATATGTATCAGCCTCAAATAAACTTGCTGTTGTCACATAATTCGTATCAGAAAAACGCATTCATATTGTATCAAGTTTTCAGTCAAAGCAATGACTCACATAATACCAGTGAATATAAAAAAGAATTGAGTATGCTTCATGGGAATTGATGAATGCGTGTCAAATGTAGATTACATAGTTATTGATCCGCTAATGTTAATATATGGGGTCGAATGGTGATTAATTGAGTACATTATGAGATTTTTTTAATTAATGGGCATGTCACGTCGATTGCAGCCCTTAAAAACATAACATACCTAGTATCCGAAACGAAGGTTCCTCCTGAACCCAGTTATTGCATTGTCTGGTTTGATAAGGATTAATTAAAATTCTTAAACGGCTAAAAAAATGAAAATTTGATGTACTTGGCTTGATAGGCAGGAATATCGCATCGAAAATGCTGGATTTCCTTAAAATTCAAGGATTTGTTCTAGAGTCAAAATTCTGGATAGTATTGTCGTTGTCAAAGACTCCTGGGTAGGCCCGACAAATCTCAAAGTTAATTAACATTAAGGTCCAATGCTTATTTGGCAAATGGTTGGGCTAATTTTGGGGTGTAGTAATCAATACCTATTTGAGCTAGAACGATATGTGGTGGCAGGGAAGTGATAAATTATAGGCTGTGACACTCAAAAATACTAATATATCGTAGATGTTTATACTCGGAGGCACTTGAATATATCATGTGAAAGAAAAGTATAGTCATTTACATGGGCAGCAATGGTTATTAAATACAAGTAAAAACGGCCATCTTATACACAGGATACCTCTGCACAACTCATATGTTAAAAAACTCGGAACGTTGACGTCATTATTTGTCATTTGTGTGGGTGAAATAAACAACCCATAACGATTAACTTGATGATTGGGAAATGTCAAAAATGGTTTCAGCTGAACTTACCTGAAGATTTCTCTTAAGTCTGGCTATAGCTCTCGGTCTTTTAGGATTCGGGAGATATTCAAACACCGATTGGATCGTTTGTATATCTTCAATTTCCATTCGTTCATTTAAGTAAAACGACACATTCTTTTCACGCGACACGCAGAACATTTTGTCTGAAACTGCAAGAATTTCATCCACACTGGTTATACCGGCTGATGTGACTAACTCTGCGGCGACAAAGGACCCTTTTTTGTGGTCATATCGGTATACTGTCCCACGCCCGCCTTCACGGGTTTGTTTAGCCAAGTATAGGATAAAATCAGGCTTATCTCCATTCTTAATCACCTCGAAAATGTCACTTTTGTCTTTAAATTCATTCTGGTTAAGTATAGCTATACTGGTGTTATCAACAGGGTTTCTGCCGGCCTCGCTGGACTTATCTTGAATTTGATCTCATCCTTCAACCAGCACACGATCAACAGAGCGCTCCATATGATATGGAGCAGGGTTTGAGGAAGCATGACCATTTGAACCAATAGTGTTTTCGGACTAATGTCAAATGAGGTGTGACATAATGCGAGAGTCGTCGAAGTACCAATTTGTAAGATAACTATTGATCGCCTTCAACTCAAACATCAGAGTAATATGTATAACTGTCAGATGAATAACATTGCAACCTAACGATGTTTCGATGCATAGTTTCCATGGTTCAAGGTGTTTTCAACTCGATTTATTTCCTATGTCGCGTAATTACCTCAGTAATTGAGAGTGATTTTCACTCGACCCCGTGTATTTCTTCGTGAGCCACGTCTGGGTCAGCGAACGAATGCCGATTTGGTATCGTAGCCCTAGTGGGCTGAAGATAGGGGTGAGTGTTTATCAGGTGTGAGTCCTGCACTACCCTAACTGCTTGCAGAAGGGTGCCTCCCCGGAGTTCGTCCCTACCGTACGTGGACACCGTCGCATTCGCGGTCGACATAAAGTCCGTACAGAAATGTACCGGTGCAGGTTTTAATACCTCTAGCTGAGAGCAAAAAAAAGCAATGTATGGGTTGCATACCCAAAACATCGAGGCGTTCCAAACAGGTTTATTAGCCTCTTCAAGTTTGCTATAGGGCTCCTCTACAGACACTGACTGTTCGGGTCTGGTGCTCATAGTTTATGAGACACTCAAGTTACATTCGGAATCATTCCCCCACATTATCAACCTTTCAATAATTGCGTAGATTTTTTGACCTCTTTGCAAATGGAGTTGTTTTGGGTTCTTCCATTAAGATCACTGGGTATAGGATTTATGAATTTTATGGCCTGCTTAAATTCATTAAAATAGCTAGGTTTCTACAGGCTCGATCTCCTTGTTTAAAAACAAATGTAACCTTAAAGGGGGAATGTGTTGATTTTTTAGTGCGACAGTTAGGCAGTAAGTTACATGGAAACCATGTTTAACCCTTTTCTATTTTATATTGTTAAAAAGCCTTTTATCGTCATAGAAGGCCTGAAGATGCCTCATTTCAGGCATCTTTGGCCGAGTATAATGATCGATCAGTCATCATTGATAAGCTATTTGGATATTTTTATGTAGAAACCTCTCCAATAAGCTTTGGGTTAGTATCTCTGATTTCGATTGCCTACATGCACATGGGAATCCCATAATGTGCGTTTTTGGTTGAGAGTCAGTGCTTAATACCCCACACCTTTTTTTTGAACTGGCTAGAAATTGTCTGATAGCGTTTTTGAGATCCAGAATCAACTTGAACGTTTAAAGGCTAATATAGCGCTTGTTTATTTTACATGTGATGTGAATCAGACTATCCTGCGTAGGTCAGGCATTACTCGTGGTCAGCGGCAGATTCGCTGCAGGGGAGAGTGCAGGCAATTTTGACTTCGATATTCTTTCCGAAAGCACCATTAAAAAACTTTATACACGATTTTAAGTCAAAAATGGCCGACTTCCCGATGATGATATTCAATGGATCCGATATTAAACTTATTATAAAAAGTAAATTTTAGAGCGATTCTTTGTTGTTAGTCCAAATCAAATCTACGTAAACGACAGCACATATTCTACTTTGGAATCTGAATCATTGTATTCACAGCCCTAAAGGGTAGAATCTATATAAATATCCATTTACTTATAAATACGTCAGAACATTTGAATGGTGTCATCAAAAGTCCGTAGATTTGGACGGAAAATGGTGTATTTGACCAAGAGCCTGTCTTTGGGGATGAAACGCGTAGTATAGAGAGTTTATCACCTGAAATACCTACCCAGAAAATGGTAAAATTAATTTCAGCATGGCGTTAAAAATTTTTATCGTTAGACTCGAAAGGTAATTGAAAATATAAATTCTCATTCTCAATGTAAAATTATAGAAAATTTAAATCGTGTATTAATTCGAGATAACCCTGTAACATCGTGGAATCAGACGCTGGTGCAACTTAAGCATTCGACCGTTTTCCGTCTGGCCACAGTCTAAACATCTCAAGTTATCAAATAACATCAGATAAACATTAGAACAGACCAACTTGATTCGAGTTTTAACCTTACCTACAAGTTTATATGTGCTCTTAAAATCCCACTTCGTACTCATAGGACGACTTTCATATGGACTAAAATCTTACATCGGACGAAATATTTCAAATAAAAACTTAGCCGCGAAAATGAAGACAATATTTTTGCAGAGAGGGACTTATTTTCTAGGATCGAAGATCTTGCCTTCGCAATAAATCAGTGAATGTATAGATACTAATAGTATTGTTCGATATCTAATGTACATTAACATCCATCCGGAACAGCAATAGAAAACCATTCACGCGGTGCCTGGAGGAGGATTTTTAATCATGTAAAAATCATATTTAGAGAATTAGCGAATATACGAACATAAGTGGAAAAAATAGTGCGGATAATTTAATAAATAAAGTCTACCACAAGATAACGTCTGACTAAGATCCATTAATTTTACCCCACAAGCTCCAGAATCCCCTTTGGACTGATGAAAAAGTATTTTTCCCCCACGCTACCACTCTATTTGGCTTTTTAGGATTCCCGTGCTCTTGTTGTTTTGAGCTATCCACATTTTCTGTTGGTTTATTTTTTTCTTGGGTGTCTACCACTTGAGGGATCTTGTTTTCCTCATAGGTATTTACTACTGTTATAGTCTTTTGTTGTTCCAAGGGATTCAACTCTTTTCGCGTATTCATTTCTAGAGAGTTATCTATCTCCTGTGTGGTTTTATGTTCTTCTAAGGTTTTTATCATTTGTAGGGTCTTTTGTTGCCCTGCGGTATCTTCCTCCAACGAGCTTTTCTGTTCTCCTGATGTATTTAACTCAGGTGAAGTATATTGTTCTTGTATCTTACTTACATTAGAGGGCCACAGTAATGGGACTTCCTGGTCTATAATCACAACGAGTTCTGAGAGATTAGTTGACAAAAAATCAGAAATTATATGGGTAAAACATACCATCTGGTTGTGCCGCTTGCTGGCGGCAACGTTGAACAAGAATGTCAAAAGACACGAAAAACAGTAACGCTACAGGACTTTTCATACTCCAACACTTCTGATTACTGACAAAAAACTCAAGTGAGAACACGTGTAAATTCACAAAAAGACTTTACAGCATATATGACGTCATTGTCGTATTTAGTAGGTTTTCCTTCCCTTATAGCGTAATTATTGTTTATTTCGCGCGAAACATCTATTTAATCTCTTCAAATTAAATTAAAAGCTGTCATATTTAATAAATAATTGAATCGAATCGTCTTATTTTCAGTTATAAATTACGCGTTTTTCACTAAATTATTCGAATAGTTTTAAAATTAATATGAACGACGAAAAAACATTCTTAATCAAATTATCATAACAATGTATTCCAACGTTAGAATATATCACATTTCATCACGTAAGAGGAATCAGTTTTGTAGAAAAAAAGTATATCTACGGGAAGTAAGGGTAGGAGATCAGGAGAAGAAAAATTCTAATAGAATCGATGCTCATATAAAGTCGCAATATAAACCAGCGACGGATTCTGATTTCGTGGGATATTTTAACTGAATGAAGAGTAACATAAATGACCATCTAAATAAAGAACAGCTAGAATATCAATTTACATTTTAAAATCTTACATTCGTTTGATTTATAAATTCAATTAAACAGCGCGGAATTTTATTGATAAGAAATTGAATAGAGGACTTGAGCAATAAAGGATGTAAATCTTTCTTATTTGTGTAGAGGCCATGGATTGGATGGTGTAGTAATAATTTCATGATACTAATTGTCTAGAAAATAATTTTGAGAAAATATAATTATTTGGACATGATCTTACCTTCCATGTATAGTCAGAAATCTGACATTGTGGCTGAAAGTTTAAGAATATAATCTCCTTTTGCTCATAAAAGCCTGAGGAAACGATCTATTTTTCTTCAAATATTCGATGTATCCATAATGATGAAAAAAAGAGGAAATGCTTCACTGAGTATAATTTCATCATGAATAGTTTCATAGCACTATATAACATCATCGCTAAGTTGCAATCGAGGATCAGCGTAAATTCTATCGTATTCAGTTGTAATTTACAACGCATTCATTGTTGAAACAAGCTTACTGGCCATTCAAATAATAACTTTTGCCTGTTGGCGATATTTAAAATTGTTCGTAGTATACGTGACATGTAGATACCATACTTTAATATCCACTACCTATATCATAATTGACGTACTAATATTATTTATTGAAATTTAGGGTGCTGTGGTCATGAGACTAAATAAAAGAAACCTTAGCAAACATATATTTCTTGGTAGATCTAGAAATTTGTTGTAGCTGTTCTAATGATCTACGGGTAGATTTAATGCCCTAAACATTACTGTTGTAGATAAGAAGTACTCTAATCAAAATGTAATAGCAGATGTGGGATCTAATACGATTTCAAATAATTTGTAATTTTTGGCAAACGGTTTGACATACAGGGTTTTCAGGTATATTTGGTTTTTTTATTATTACACCTTTGAAAAGCCAATTTTCAACGTTGTGCAATCAATTATCCACTCTTCGGCGATGCGGCTGAAATTTTTTAATCAATTTTTCACTTTGCGGTGGGGCAGCTGAAATTGATTGATAAATTTTTAATTTTTGAAATCAATTTATCAAACTTGAGCTTAAATTGAGAGTAATATAAACGATAAACCAGAGAGGTACTTTTTGAGTTTTATTAGAACAAGACGAGTTAACCAAACAGTGTCCAATGATCTTCGGTCACTAATTATTGCGGCACTTAACATTTGGAAAAACTTTACCGAAATTAAAGCTTTATTTAATGTGAGTATAAAAACTGCATGAAAAATTTATAAAATCTATCAAAGTAAGGGTAGGATAGAAAAGATTCCAACGGCGGTAATCATAGAGCGAAATTGACAGACGAACAGACGGAATCACTTTGTGACATTCTGGAAGAGGACTGTTCGCGCACGATTCAGAGAATATGCGATCTGTTTTTTGAGAGGCATAAAATATGAATAGGTAGATCCACTGCAACGCGTTGCTTTAAACACTTTCACTACACATTAAAAATACTCGTACAAATACCATAAAGGCGTAATGACACTCAAAATATACTAGCCAGGAAGAAATATGCCATGAACTTTTTAAGAATGACACCGGATCGACAAAAAGTTTTTTCACCGACGAAATCGGCTTTCAAGTAAACATGATCTGTCGGTACGGTCGAGAGCTCACAGGAGTTCGAGCCACAAGAGTCGTTCCGGTAATGAGGTCTCGAAATTATTCTGTGGCCTGCACTACGTCTTGTGAGGGAATGGTTAATTTCAAAATCCGTGAAAGGGCATATAACGCCGAATGTTTCCTGGAATACCTCCTAGAGATATTTTTAATCTTTCAAGCACGAGAGATTTCAGAGGTCTACGTTGTAATGGATAATGTTCCATTTCATAAAACGGCACTGGTTCAAAATACGATTAGGGCATTCAACCACGTTCCGGTCTATTTGCCGCCCTATAGCCCATTTTTAAACCCCATAGAAAATCTTTTTTCTAAATGGAAGGGGTTAGTGCGTCAGGCCAATTCAAGATCAGCAGACGAATTTTTTCGTCAATTGAAGCATCCAGCACGAACATAACATCGAATGACTTCCTTGGGTTCTACAGACACGTGGAAAGCTATTTGCCGGACTGTATTCAAGGTTGTCCTGTTGAAAACTAATATATTTTTATTCTAAATTATTTTAATTTTTGCGTGGAAAATTTATTGCACAAAGT
>JWZT01001813.1:107703-122045 GCA_000827895.1 Thelohanellus kitauei | reverse complement strand
CATAAATATTCGGTAAAAGAACTCAAATTAAAAAACATTTGCAATCATCGTTGTGCAATTTTCGGGTGCTGAATCATCCGGTTCCAACTTTCATCCCCTCGTATTTTTAACAACCAGATTTACTTATGGAAGTAAAACGGTAGCGTAAAGTAATCTTCACTATATATTCTTTATTTCGAGATCTTTTTTTGAGATCCTTTTACTCGTGTTTTTCCTGATAGTTTCGCGAATATATCTCACTAAAATAATCTACAGAGAGAACTCTAGAAGTCTTACAAAATCATAAAAGTTAAAATATTACCTTTAATAACAAGAAAGTATAAAGAGATGGCATGCTATTAATTTGAAACGGCAATAAGTTTAAAATACGTGACTAAGTGACGACATCTTTATAATATATCAAATTTTTTATAATTTTATTTATCTTACAATGATGTAAGGTTTAACAGGGACACGAATTTTGACAGTAAGTTTTTTAAATAATTCAAAATATTTGTGCTAAAACAATCAAAATGTTTGAAATCATAATTATTATTTTGGCTACAATATCTTCCTCATCGATACAATCAGAAAAAAAATTGTTTATGAGAATTTTTAGAGCGTTCGAATAAACAAAAAAACTAATATTTTCAACGGTCGAAGGCCAACGTCTTCAACCTGGGGTCCGTGGACAAGCCAGCAAAAGTACTGATTTGTTCTTGCAATAAAGGATTGCTAGGTTAGATAGCTAAATAAAAAATACCACCAGCAATAATGTTTTTGTAAAAGACAAGAATGTGCAGAGTTGAAAATTTGACTGGTGTATACTTAAGTTACCTTTGAAGTCTGAAATATACTGAATTACGCTTATGCAGTCATTTTTTGAATTGACCTATATCTTGGAAATTGTTTTAACGGAGCTGTAGCGTCACAGTTAAAACATTCATCATCGCTCAAGCGTGTGAATTTTAGATAATTGTTGGTCATTTGTTTGTCAGTATTTGTATAGTTTGTCAAGCCTACTAATATTTATCGATTTTTGAAGAGGAAAACTGATCAGAAACTGGAAGATTCTGATGATCAGGCATCCAACCTGAATGAAAAATAAAACAGCGAAAGTTATACAAAATATATATTACTCGGCTTAACAGCAGTTTGGTCCAATGCTGACTAACCTCTATGTGTAGTTTGTTTGAAAATATTATCGAACGATGAAATTAGGCCTGCAGAATTGGGGCACAATTTGACTGCCGTGCATTAATAACTTTCCAGTCAACAGAAGTAATTTATTGAGAGGCATGAAGAGCTCTATTTGAAACAACAACTAAAAATAACGTCCCTCAATTATGTGAACGAGAAAGCTCCTCGGTAATATTTGGTTGCATTACGAAGAGCGCGCTGCAAAAAACCTCACATAATTGCAAAAGAGCTTGGTCCACGAGAAAAGTCTACATGTGTGAAGTCGTTCTAGAAAGGGAATTCGGTCAAAAACTAAAAGCCATCCCATTATCTGATAACACAATGAGCAGACGAATTGTCGACATGTATGAAGATGTTCGCTGTCAACTGATTGCACCCCTGCAGCATGTAAAATTCGCATTTCCACCGTGCGAATATACAGACATTGCCAATGCAGCCCAACTGTTGGCTTACGTTCGATACTTCTGGGAAGGTGAAATCTTTGACGACTTTTTGTTCGGCAAATCACTGCCAGGGTGTATAACTGGCGAAGAACGTTTCCATGTTATTGATGAATTTTTTTGAAGAATCAGGATTGGCTTGGATAGAATGAGTTGGCGTGTGTACTGATGAGGCTTCTGTGATGACTTGTCGAAGTTCAGCTTTAGAACCACTCATAAAAATAGTTGCGTCTCACATAGTATCAACTGACTGCATGATTCATCGTCAGACCTTGGCGGCAAAGGGCATGAATGAAGATTTTGCTCACGCATTTTCAGCATACATTAAAATTGTAGATTTTATCGAAGTCAGGACGCTCAATCAACGTTTGTTTGAAAACATGTGCCTCGAAATGGAAGCCGAACAGAAGTATTTGTTGCCTCACACAGAAGTCCGGTGCCTATCACGCGGTCGCGTTATGCAGGGTGTTTATGAATTACGAGAGGAGCTATACTTTTTTTCTAAATCGGCATAACGAATCGATGGCACACTTCTTTACAGATGAGACATGGGTTGCTAGACTAGCTTATCTTGCAGACATTTTCAACGGTTTAAATCTGCCGTTGTAAGGACCAGACTTAATATGTTCTGAAAACTCATGATAAAGTATATGCGATCCAGAAGAAACTTTATATATAGAGTTGAAGATGTGAATTAAGCAACTATGATATGTTTCCACTGTTGGCCGACTTTCTTACAGTTAATAATATTTCAACCCATATATTGCAGGCACCGTTTTGAACCACCTACAGCAGCTGTCGCATTATTTTAATAAGCATTGAATGCCGGCTGACTGATTTAACTGGTCGCGAACAATAACTATTGGCCGAATAGTCGTCTGATAGGACACTGCTCTTGAGATTCGCGAAGAATGCCACAGCAGTCCTTCTGGCTAGCATGTTTCCAGGAGTATTCGTGGCTGTCAGACAAAGCCATCAATGTCCTAATATCCTTTTTTACGACATACTTGTGCGAAACAGAATTTTCTGCTGGTACTGCAATAAAAACCAAATACAGGTCGGGACTGGACTGGACATGGAAGATGATATACGACTATGTTGATCAGGCATACCACCACGTTTATACAAATTCTGTAGTTCAAAGCAGGTACAGCCTTCACATTTAACAGAACACTGTGTAACGATAATACTACTGTAATATATTCTCGGTTATTGTTTCATTTTTTGAAAAACCAACTATATGTGTATGTGAAATGACCGTGACATGTCTTGCGTTTAACTTAAGCAGGGCCCATTCTTTAACAGAAATCAAATCGATTATATCCTAAAACTTAATAAGACATATCTTGACTTAACCTGAGGTCGAAAAGGATCGGCTAGGGTTTCTTGGTCAATGGGGGTCGGTCATGCTAGATTGGAATTTCTGTGGGGTCCACACTTTAGTAAATGTTNTGCCACTATCACAGAATTAATACTAATGGGTGTGTATATAATCAATTATTATACACATGCTTCTGCAAGGTTCATAATACATATAGATGAATTTGCTTCCTAGAAAGGTCTGCTATCGTTGATAAATTAGGTTTAGCAACATTACAAGCATATCGCAATATATATATAAGAAATTCTCAACCAAAGTTTATTTTTTAGAGAAGGTGTTTTTTTATAACACACCATTACCCAGCATAAGGTGCACATACAAGTAACTTAGAGGTTTATCAAGCGTAAGTCAAAAAAATTCTTCATAAAGGGAGGCCAGATTAGGTTAAGTTTACTACACTCAAAAAATGTATACCAAGTTTAAATAATTATTAGATAAATTTTTTGAAGGAAGGGTTTTAGGAAAAACGCCAAAACATGCATGTGAGAACACACTTGCTTAAATTCCCGATTTACTAGACTTTGTAGCAAGTAAATAGTTTAAATTAATTTTATGAATTATTGGCGAAACAATTTTTAATTTTAACGTACTAAGTCAAAGCTGAGAATACCTAGATAAATATAGCATTATCAATAAAATCAGAAATATAAAGTTAGAGATGACAGTATAGATAACATTGAATTCGAAAATAGGACAACTTCACAATTTAATTGGATGCACTATATATTACTGCTCGTTGCCAGATAAATTTATAATATCTAAAAGAATTAGAGAGCTTTGGTATGTTTTGAATTAAAAAAAAAAGATTAACTATTTATAGCCGCCTAGCACACGCGTATAAAAGTTACGTCAAGTGGACTCTTCCCTCTTTTTGATGTGACTTGTAGCATTGATGCTGTGACAGAATAGAACATGTACGCGCGTCTTAATGAGTTTCAAGGAGACCGCGTGGCCTAACATCTCACACATAAATTTGTTGCTTCAGAATTCGGTACATTTAAACATAATTTGGCTTACTACCAGTTAAGATTAGAGTTTAAATCTCAGAAAAAATCTCATTGGTATACCGAATTCACTGCTTTGTGGTGTAGTAGGACGTGTGTTTCTTGAGATTTGCTCAGTCGTATTAAAAATCGAGATTAACTGTGTTTTGAAAAAATAAATAATAGGACTATAAGTCGTGTAGGATCTTTGGTCACAGGAAACTAATGCTGTTTTTTTATCATATCTCATGAAACATGATAGTTTAGTTTTATCTTGATTTGAGTAACAAAATTGATAGAATTCAGCAATCTATTTATCCCAGTTTGTAAATATGTGGGGATATGGATAAGAAAAGCGATATATACCAAATATCATTCACGAATGTATTTTTATTCTAGGTAGTTCCACTTTTTTTATAGGTTGAAATTTATCGAGTTATCCTTCGAACGTGGTTTATGGCCCATCGATGCGGTTTATAACCACGAAACATACATGGGCACAATGAAAACAAGCTGTTGTAATAGTTTTTATTGGTGGGGTTAAATTGGGACATATTTGATGGTTATTAACGGTTAGTATATGATAATTTGAAGAGATCGATTTTGATGCTGAGTTGTTATTCGTGAATTTACTCGCATGTATCGTTTGTTGTTACGTTTCCAATGCCAAGTGTAGAGAACAGAGATTTTTCACTATTCATTATCGATTCAAAATAAAGTATGAGTTTGCTTCAGTACATGGTAAAGGGTGTATTTCAGCTTTAATATGTGTCAAAATAGGTTATAGTTTTTAGATAAATTCAAAATCCAAATTTGTCTCTTAAAATTCGGTAGAGACAGAAGATTTTCAACAAATCGGATTTGAAGGTCCACACCATCACTAAAAGATATAGGGACCCGAATAATTTGAGCAGGATGAAGTGTTGTTTTAGAACGACGTCAAACGATAGATCCAGCAGGTCCGTGATGATCAATTCAAAATTCTCCATATTCAACTTCGATATGAAGCCATTGAACAACGAGGCCGGGTTCTTGGTGATCAATCGCCTACTACCTGTATCTGTTCCCTCGTTTTAGAGTTCTTGGGGAGATCGATAAACATGTGTGACAGCACGTACCCTCCTGAATTTCTAACGATAACTTTGATAAAATCACAAACCTTGGCACGTTATTGTGTTGACCTGATGTACGCTTGACTTGAACCGACAGGAAAAGTTATTTATTGATAACCCCTTCATCCGAACCGGAATCACTATCTCTTCAATAGGTTGAACATCGCAATTTTCCACAGCAATCTATTTTTTATTGACTGACAAAAAAGATCTTGATAAGAAAAGCGGTAATAATTAGAAATTCGAATATCATCGAGGTTATACAATACAAAATGAAAAGAGAGTATCTGTAAAAAGTGAGACGATTGGATGATCAAATGGGTCACATGAAACATAAGAGGAAAAACGTTAATGGATAGAATAACCTGCTCAAAGTTTTGAAGCATCCAAGTTGCCAGTCATGCGGTCTGTTCGCCAGCGTGATGTTAAACATGAGTTAATTGATTTTTTCATTCATTCAAGGTGATAAGTTATTTACCGTGACTGTTTCTTCTGTTATGTCAAACTTCTTGAGCTGACCAGATATTTCCCATTGGTCCTCCACTCCGAAGTGGGCCACTGTGACATGATCAAGCAAGTAGGTGTCTAAATCGTCCTTAAGTATCAGATTTCCGAAGTTATAGGGTACTACTATGAGTAGTCTTAGTAATTGGTTATATTTTATGGACAGTTTATTGTTTTTAACATCCTCCACCCTCGTAGTCGACAATAGATTACACGTTCGCTGGTCGTACATGCAGTTGTCGCGTTTCACATATTGAAACGGCTGATTTTCTATACAAAAATTCAGGTGTTTCTGGCACCCGATAGCATTTTCCGACCCCGATTGTTCGAATCCGAGGTAGCTTATCCCAATTTTATTACATGACTTTCCGGACAGGTCGAATTCGTATCTAGGAATCATCAAAATTTGAAGAGATTGAGGTTGTGTGGACGAAAACACATGGGGTACTAAGAGATAAAAGGCTAAGAAATCTTCAACATGGTGATCAAACAACGAGTAGAATATATTGATCTTTGGTTTGTGTTGCGGGCGACCGAAATCCTGATATTGAAAGGTATGGTTGAATAAATGAGAGACCGATTGGTTTGAATACTTGTCAATGATCAAAGAGAAGCTGAATCTGATACTATGAGACTTGAAGGCGTAAACCTTGTACCTACTATCAAGAAAGGGTCACCATAAATCCGAATATTTCAAACAATGTAAACTGGCCCTTAATTTTTGGAAAAGCCCGCATTTTTGTCCTGATCTGTCAATAAATAATGGCCGCGTTAGATCGAGAAGGATATTAGGTCTGTGCGGACATTTGCAACAAAATCCCTGGGTTAAACCCACGTTACTTGTTGGTCGTGTTCATGTAACGAGTTATTGGATATGAATGGTATACGCGGACATTTTTTGGAACGACAGTGTTCTTGAGGGATGAAATACTCCTCGATGTGATGATTGATAAAAGACTCGTAAATGGAACAAATACGCCGGTATCATGGAGTTCGTATTCGAGGTAGGGAGCCGTGTTTGCGATCTTCACCTCGATCCGAGTGTTCTCGGCTTCCAATACGATCTTCTCCCTGTTATTCTTGATCAAGACCCACTTTTACTGAGTAAACGTCGAAAAACAACGTCAATTTGGATGAGTGTTTACATTTAGTGCTATTCTGGACGCATTTCGAGAATTGACTCAAGTGAAAGATTTTACAATTTGAAAGATCAGAAATAAAAACTATGCATATAATCGTTAAAACTTTCATCAAAAATCGAGACAAAAAACGTGCATCAAACCACTACTTGTATTGTTAACTAATTTTTTTTAACAATAACTACCGCTACTTTTGACTAAGCGAACCTTCCCGATTCTAAAATTCTACACCGGCAAACAGTTCTTCGCCAGTCTTCACTTTTTCATTTCTGTATCTAATCTTCTTTGTCTCAATTATAAATGTTCACAACCGAAAATGCTGTCCGTCTACATACTGGCTTAATTACTCCACGGTGTTCAGAATGAGTATATTTAAAATAAATGAAACTTCGGAAAATGAATCTCTGTACTTTGATATTAGTATATGGTATCCATAGCATGTATCTAAACCGATACTTAATAGATTATTTGGCCAAAGATGGAGAACCCCCTTATCCATAAATATTCAGATAGGAAACTGGTTCGAATTTTTTCAAGTATACCGCAGTCATCCTGGTCAAATATATATCCCCACTCGTATCAGTGTCCTTCAGATAAATCCCATCTCAAGTACAAAATTTAAAGTATTGGTTTGTGTTTGAGTTTGGTATCCAAGAACTCAACAAAATTCGTCAAAAGCAGGGGATTTTATCCCCTAAAATACCTGATAAATAAAATTCTCCTTAGAAAACGTTTAATGATTCCAATGAATATGATTTTCAATATATATCCAATTCTCAGCCTTAAACGCGGAGAAATATATGATATCATGAGGAACCCTCAGTCGGATCTGGTCTATTCGAATCGTCTTTCAGACGGCGTTTTAATATTAAGCTATTGACAGGGAAGTTGTTGAAAACAAACTGATCGGGCTGATTCATCATCAAAGGCATTTCAAAAAATAGTGCTAACATCGAAAACTGGTTGTTTAGAAGTAAACTGTACATCTTAAACTGCATCAAAATGTCTTGATTCGTCGCGAAATAATTATGCTCCTGACCAAGAGCAAAATGCTGAGTAGACCTATAGTATGGGTCTAACGACCTCTATATAACTCAGTTCTATTCTTATGTTTAACAAAATTCCCTCCGAAAAACTAATAAAAATGGATGTGTCGAATCGGAGTATGAGGTAATACACGAGTATCCTCCTTTTTTTACAAAATATGTGAGCATGGTTGCCTTGGATTTAAGAATGCCACCACTTACTAAAAATACGTAATTCCAGGGAAATTTTGGTTTGGGAGAATTGGATCTGACAAATCGCATCTAAAGGTTCCGGGTTTTAAAATAAAAACCATAAAACGTGTCGTTGCTAATTGTGCACCTAAATATTAATGACTATTAATAACGATATTGTGGCGTATCGTGATAATATTTATCATCTAGTTTTTCGAGGAATAATTAACATCATGCTCTACAAAATAAATCAAATTATAAAGCAAATATCATCCAGAAGTCTTATAAAATTGTTAAGAACAGCCATGAATATTTAGATGTACAATAAGCATTCACAGTTTCGCGGTTTTGAATGAAAAATTAGGTATTCTTGTTAACTGTTTAACTCCATTCTCTATTTCAGATCCTCTAGGTTAATAATAAAGCCCGAAAGACAGATCCATGTGAGTGACTACTTTTTTGAAGGATTTAAACTTTCACAAGACTTTGGGTTGGTAAACGGATTAACGGACCGGTTCTTCGTAAACGAGCATCACATCAGCCAACCTCATTCAATGATATTTTTGGACACCAAACTTTAGTCATATCCTTCACAAGAATCAATTCAATTTTTATATTTGTGTATAGGACAATATAAACCATAGTCCGATCAATCGTTAAAGTCGGGACCCTTCGGCTAACTAAAATGGAGGAATGTGGATTTTGTTTCGATAATTGTCGAAGGTAATAACTAAAATGATTAGAAACGAATTACTGGTAGCAAATGAGCACTACAAGCTTCCTGCTCCAAAAAAGACGGGAACCACGATTGCCGGAGCTGTTTTTAAGGACGGGGTCATAATAGGCGCAGATACCCGATCTACAAGCGTATATGATAAAATATGACCAGGAAACTGTCGTTGAAGAGAAGAATTGCTTAAAGTTGCATCGTTTAACCGATTATATTTAGTAAGATGGCCGATTATCAGTGCTGCAGGTGCCGGATCATCAGCCGACTTGTTAAAGGTTACAGACATGCTGGCTCAGCGTTTAAGATTACTCGAACTCAATTCTGGGAGAAAGGTGATGCTTTTGTCGACGTAGCCCCGTGTTGTAACGGCTGTAACGATGGCCAAGAGATACCTCTTTAATTACAAAGGGTATGTGAGTGCCTATTTGATAATTGGGGGAGTTGATGTCACTGGTTCACACCTCTACTCGATCTCCAGCCATGGACATTCTGATCATGTACCTTTTGTTACGAACGGTTCTGGTTGTTTGGCCGCCATCTCGCATTTCGAGCAGTTCTATCGTTCTGACATGGACTTGGAATCAGCAAAACACTATGTATCCATGGCCGTTTCTTCGGGTATTTTGAACGATTTGGTTTTGTGCTTTTGTGAATTTAGGGATCCGGAAGTAATGTGGATCTGGCTATTATTACACCGCGCGGTGTGGACTTTCTGAGGAATTATCAAAAAATTTCTGTACCAGATCCCTTACTTCGCAAATATAATTTCAAGAAAGGGACAACTAAGGTCACAAAACAGGGATTCAAGATGATGCCTTACGATGTCGTTTATACAGTAACCACTTAATTAAACATTTTCCGGCCGGGTGCGTGCCATTATTTTCTATCAGCTTATGTTCAACATTTCGTCGTGTATTTAAGTTGGCCATAAATCTCAATTTTCGTGCATCCAAACATTATATCTCCTTTTTGTGAGTCTCTTTTCTTGGTAAACCTATCTATTTGGTTCGTTATATTAAAGTTTTTATGAACTGAGGAGCTGCACTTAACGATTTTGTTCTTTTTCAGAAACTATACTTCTTTAATAGCTCAGATTTTTGGAATATATGTTGTTTAATGCCGTTAAAACTTCATAGGTGTCATGAGCTCTCATATAAACTTTGTAAGTCCAACCATCATTACTCATGTGACGTATACATGCAGAAGGTTCAATAGATATCTCAGATCGCTCCTAACTTGTTGAATATAAATTCTTTTACTGTCAAAAGAGGGCAACCACTGTTTGAGAGAAGAAATATATTTTGAGTAATCTACCGTATCCTTAATTTTATTTCACCGCGATTTCTTCCCAGCATAATTCAACTACGAGATTGATGTGGATATATTCCACTAAAATAATGGTCATTATAAGATTTTTTAATCTAAACCCGAATACGAGGGGCGCACGAAACTATACACATGGGTGCACTGTTTGTGTTTAATCTGATTGGCAGTCTAGTCGCTAATACATGTAGAACGTTTACTTCAGAAAGCACGATTGCTTGTTCAAAGATCAATAGAGCACAAACCTGAAGGAGATCATGCAATTAGTGGTTTGTGGATCGTTGAGGACAGTAGCGGCTTTGGCATATGATACAGAATAACAAAGTAGTTATTTGTTGAAATGTCAATTTTGTGGATTGAAATGCATTTCTAGGACGATTGTGAAAAAATCTACGGTATTCCGTGATTTTCCTCACCCACTCGACTTAACAGAAGACTGGCGAAAGGGGACCGTTTTGATTTTAAAAGTAACTAAAATTGAACCCTGAATAGGTTTGTAAACATTTTCAATTCTGATTTTTTCTTGAATAAAGTCAACATGGGCGGATAATAGTAATAACTTCAACACCTACATCACTAGGATTTTTCCTAATTTATCCGATTGTTAACCAGCACAATCTTTTCAGCATAGCAATAAAACAAAGCCTCCTCCTTCCAAAACGTGCATTGTTTCTGGCTGCAAATCAGACCTAGCCTTTAAGACCATATACATAATTTGGATACTATTTGTTTAGTTTGATTCCGAACAGTCCCAATAAATAGCACAGACACGATTTCTTCGACGGCTATTTTTATAATATCTCATATAGTCTTGGTTGCTCATAGTTTTTGCAGGACATAAGAATGTGACGAATGGGATCACCTTGAAGGAAAGCCTCTAGACTAGTTGTTTACGTATATCACCTCTAAGATGCTGGGCACCATGGTGATAGACCCTGCTAGGTAGAATTTAGATAACGAGGTTATCTGTTTGACCTTCCAAGATATACATATTTATGGTTATGAAACGCATTCTGAACCAGATCAACAAAGGTAGCTAACCGAAACAGACTTCTCAATTATCCTCATTTTAAGGCGTGTTATCTTATTTAAATTTGAATAACACAATCCTTTTTATGATGTTCAAGAAAGGCAATTGAAGAAAATTAATGTAGAATCACCTTTTTCAACATTTATCTTCAGGAATTCTTCCACAAGTTAATAGCTACAAATTTTGATACTCTATCGATTTACTGGGACGTAAAGTGTTGTTACCCAAGTTTCTTCTGTTTTCGTGATAGCATTTCCCTCTGGATTCATTGATTCTCCTTTTTGAAGTTTTAATGTTACCCAAGCTCAATCTTTTTTTATTATCCAACCCTATTATGTAATATACCCCATCACGTGGTTTATTTTGGAGTGTTTCAACATTTTTGAAGTTTTAAATAAAAATTTTTAATGGCAATTCAAAGGATAATTGTACGATTTTGTCTTAATGAGAAGCTCAACGCCTTTACAAAAGCACTCCATAATTGATATAGTTATCTGTGAGCGGAAGAGTTAGCTCAACCAAGAAAACGAAGTTTCCAGTCATCACCTTGTATTTCATTTTTTGTGATAAGTTTTGGTCTATTTTGTCTAATGTAAAAAACCAGGATTCGGCAATTTCGAATTTTTAAAATGTGTTGACGTCGATGTCACTGAATCAGGGCTAGAGTTTTTAAATTTCAAGAATATTTAAGAACCGATAAATAAAAGATATGGAAGTCTACGTTACTAAGTCAATTGGCAATTAACATTTAATTTTATTCCGGTTATACCCGTGTCCATTCACACCCCATCAAGCCTCCGAGAGTACTGGAACTCTGATTTCTGGGTATTTAAGGCCTTTTTTAACAAAAGTTAAACTCGGGGTATGTATATGCTGTGTCTAAAAATGTCAATTCAAGAAATCCTATATGCAAAACCAAGCGTAAAGTGTTTTTTGGCCCTCCATTTGTTATTCATCGAAGCGCAAAAGAAAATTGTTGTCGAAGACCTGGAGCTAAATGTGGTAGTAATAGGAGACATTGGATACCCCGAAAATAAATCAGAGATCAAAAGAATGGTTGTTCGTGCAATTAGATCAGTAAGTATAGCACAAGACCAAGCAACACGCAAAACGCCCCTTCCAGTTAGGTCTCAACCAAGGAGACAACGTTTATAATAAGGGGTCAGTCAAAAACGATTTCCAAACGCTGCATGAAATATTCGGTGTGTCATTTCCTCCCGATATCTACCCCTTTGATTTCCTCACGGTCGTCGGAAACCATGACCACAAAGGTGACCTTGATACCCAAATCGAGTATCATCGTCAGCATGAGCCACGGTTTTATATGCCATCAAGAAATTATTACTATGGCAAGTTTTTAGATGACATAGACGTAGTGTTGATGGACGGGACATCTATAAGGTTTGTTTGTGTGGACTCCACCCCACTCTATGAATTCAAGCCTGAGTAACAAATTTTGTGTGTTAGAACAGCTGCGGGTGTTGAGGAGAGAATCTTACAGACCAGCGGTATCCTACGAATCTTGGATAACTCAAAGTAACCTCTGGTCATGTTTAGGACATTCGATTATTTATTTATGGTGTTACACCATAACGTAAATGATGGATGTGGACCACATCGGTATGTACCTGATTACGACGGCCTTTTGAATCTAATCACACATAAACATCTGACGGCGATCATAAATGGGCATAATCACAACATGCAGGTACATAGTATGAATTATTTGATGTTTTATCGATGTTACACTCGTCCCCCGATTATTACAATCGGAAATAGCGCCAGAGCAGATCCGATCACAGCCCCTAAGATTTATAATGCGTATGAAACATCCAGTAACACTAAGATGGTGCACATCCCCCGAAGACGGTGGATTTGGACAGCTTATAATATCGAACGACTTTGCTACCTTCAATTTTATAACCGGGGACGGAACAATCTTGAAAAGTGCAAAAATAAATAGAGTCCAGTAAGAATATTTTTCCTCTTTGACTTTCTATTCTTCATGTATGATTACTTCCAGTATATTTACTACACGATTATCCGTTCAAGATATGTTACTTTCCGAGGCAGACATTCAAAAGTTTCGTTTGGCGCTTTTTTTTATTTATAAGAAAATAAATGATAAATGGTGTGTAGATTATTGCTTTTAGACTCAGAAAAATCCCAGAAAACGACTGCTCATATTGGACTCGAACATCTCACCCCATGTTTTCAAGACCCTATCAGATATAATCTTTATAAATTTCACTTACTTTTTATAATAAAAATAAAGATCTTTTGAATGTCTGCATCTGAAAGTTGGACATCTTGAACGGAAAATGGTGTAATAAAAGGGTCTTTATTCGAACCATTGTGAGAAATCTTCGTTCCAATAAGAATCTGGCGGATAGCATCCCATGACAAATAATCGCGTTCATCACATTAAATTTAGGAGGGATTAGAACCTATTAATATTACTTTTCTCAGCTGGTATCCATTTGTTCATTTCAACTTTAGTCAGTATTTTTTTGCGGGTTTATAATTTTTACAAGAGCAGATATCGTGTCCTATTTGGTACTGTTTTGTTTTTGAATCAGGTTGTTTGAATAATATACCGGGTTTTGACTTCGAGTTATGGCGCCTAATTTGATATAAAGAGCTGAAATCAAATGATAGTTTACTTCAATAAACGTATTGAATGTATTAACTCAAATGAGGATTTGTCAAAACATCATAAAGCATTATCAGTTTGGCGAATGTTTTTTGACTGTGGAGTGAATTGCAATTGAATTTAATCAGGTTAAATACTTGTAAACTTGCGTGCATGCACAACATACCAGGTTTTGCTTTTAAATTTTATCATCTTATTCCTCAGTAGTACTCATCATAAAACTCAAATATGCAAGCGTCTAGTTTCAGCAATCAAAATATTTAATTGAATGAGTTACAGAATTGGAAAAAATATCTGACTTATTGAAATATGATATGTTATTTATCATACGAAAATAAATTAATTTCTCTCTGTTTCGTAGTTCTAAAAAATCGTGAAAGAACAATAAATTAGGAGTAGATATGCTCAACGTAATTGTGAAAAATATGTAACTGCAAAAATTAAGATGAATACTCATGTCTGTGGTGTTTTTTCAATATGAATTTCAATCTTTTGACTTAATTATTATTCATCGAGAACTTTTTTCATCCGTTGTTCCATTCTAAATTTATCAGCTGAAATTTTGTAAAGATTCATTTTCTCAGAAACAGGAATCATTCATTGTGTTTACGTGATATCCGCTTATTTATAATTACTTCGAAGGAATAAATT
>JWZT01001813.1:43145-105250 GCA_000827895.1 Thelohanellus kitauei | reverse complement strand
GAAAACCCTCTAAGTAACTGAGAGACATGGCTTAGAGCTCCAAATCAGTTTTGGAATAAGGTTCTACGTCGGATTAGGTTACCAAAAAATGATTTTTAACCCTAGTTCTGTGAAACCCTAACTTTTAATACTCTTAAACTGGTGTGGTCTCGTTCATAATGAGCGGATATGGTCTGTGGGTCTAACAATGGTAAATATTCACACATTCCATCCTGTTTTATGATATACCAAATTGAAATTTCAAAATATTAGCTCATTTGAAGAATATATATATGGCGCTAAAACTTGTATGTAATATTAGTTGAAGCCAGATGTCAAAAACGAATTCACTCAATTTTGTTGCCTGATATTGAAAGATCTCGTTAAGAAATACAATTATTTCGTAGTTGTTATAAAATCACCAGATTGTTCGCTGAAGTAAAGACGGTTCCTGGAGCAGGTTTTGAGATTCGAAAACACAACTAAAATGAGCTATGGGTATCTTTTGTTATGATGTATTCTAGTGTTCATTGAGAAATAGCTTAAAACGGTTTTCGATCTCGAGAAAGAAAAAGGGATGCTTCATGATGAATGTTATTTGAAAAGACTGAATGTTCGATCCATATCTAAGAAAATCAAATGAACATCCTTATATGAATTTTTAAGCTTCTGAATCTCTTCGCGTTCTTAAATGTGATGTGGGGGTTCTCCGACATCATATGAATTAATTAAGACAGGTAGTAGCCATCGATGCTGTAGTCAAAATTCATTGTTTCAACCTATGATTGACATATTATTTCAAGGAACTAATTAGACTCATCAGAATAAGTTTAATCCATAAATGACATCTTTGCAATATCAATTTGGAAATAACTTGACTTGTAATCAAAGAGGCACAAAAATCGAGACCATCATGAATACATACATTTTTTCACTGTTATTCATTGAAACTACGACACTTTTTATGATATGGTTCTGATGTTTCAACACCATAACCAAAGCCACCACGTTCTGCTGAACGTTAAACGATAGATCTCAATAATCAGAAAAATATTTCTAGGTTCATTTAAGTCCTGCGAATGCCCTACTTATTTCCAAGCGTTAAAGTTTGTTCTGAAGAAAGAATTCTTTTTTGTTGTTTCAAAGACCATTGAGTGCTTGGTGATCATTTTGGTGGCTCTTTTAGCTTGCAGTCACTTCGGGCGCTTCGTTGATGATTGATTACTTGGATTTCGAATTTTTGCGCTTCATGTCTGGTTATATAGGGTTTCCCGATCAAGTCCGTCACATTTGTTTTAACTACAATTTTATTGGGGCGATTATAATTAAAAAATAATAATTTGTACATCTATCCGTTAATTTCCTCTCCTAAGTAACATCTGTTGTATTTTAGCACATTTCGGGAATAGCCATGACAGTCAGAAGGTTTAATTTCTATTGAGCCACTTTCGATCAAATAAAATACATCGGTTTCTGATCTCGGGGACGCTGGAAACCTGGCATTCTTCAAGGCACAAGATCATCAATTGTATGAATAACATTTTTGTGGATACTTCATGGAGGCTTTTGAACAGTTCTTGACCAATGGAATACACGAGTGTGTTTTTATAATGGACAGCGTGAGGTTCCGCAAAATTAATAGAGTCCAGACCATGCTGCAAGAGAATGGCCGCAAGGTAACATACCTTCCACCCTACTCGCGTTTCCTCAACCCGATTGAAAAAAATTGTTCTCGAAATGGAAGAACATTGTAAAAACAGCATCCCCGAGATCAGAAACTGACCTGTTGAATTGAATCGAGGGTAGTTCAAAAGAAATTATGCTTTCTGACTGTGATGGCCATTACCAAAACATGTTAAAATACAACAGAAGGTGTTACATAAGAGAGGAAATTAACGAATAGATGCACCATTTATTTTTTTATACGAAATATTGATTAATGTGAGTTAAAAAAATGTGACGGACTTGGTCTAGAAACCCTATAATAATGTTGAGAAAACCACTTGGTACGTTGACGAACGATCCTTTGGAAATGAAAAATGTAGTTCACTCAACACATTCAAAGCTGCGGATTAATGAGTGTGATCACAGTGAACCAGACACAAAAACATTGAGGAAAGACGCTTCTTGTTATTCTTCCCGCCTAAAGTGACTTCAAGCAAGTTACCGCATTATGAAGAATGGCCAGGAGAATTAACCAAGAAAATGAGTGACAGTCATTCCTCAGTTTTTGTTGAGCGGTTCGTGCCCTTCATATTTGGATTATCCGTTCTAAAATGAACTTTTGTGTGAAACATGGTGACACAGAGTATCCAGTTTTGTTGAGTATCCACTTGGATTTTTCATATTTTTTTCACCAAGAACTGCCATATTATGAAATGACCCCAGTTTTCTAGAACCATCTTCATAAAACTGCTACTGCATAATCACTCCATGCGTGCTCCTTGTTTCCTCAATAGTTGTTTTTTCCCTTTGCATTAGTTCTTTTTCCTTACTGTTTCAACGCATGTTTTGATGTAACTCAACCCCCCCCCCCGATTTCAGATTCTTCAATTTGACTAAAATTTTGTGTGTGATAATTTGAGATACTTGAACCCTGCTGATGTCTCTCGTTGATATTCTCTCTCATCCATCAAAACCAATATAATTCTCTCTTTTACTCAGATGTTTCCTTTTATGGATGATGGCAGTTTACAGTGTTACTCTTGTCTCAATTGAAAATAAGCGCGAAGCAGGGTGAAGGTTATTCATAAAATCTGATAAATTGTCGATTATTTATTTTTTCAAACTCAGTTCTTTCTTGTTTATCCTAATTTATAAAATTAATGATTTCTTCCAACTGTCATACCTTATAGACAAGGATATTTGACACTGTAAAAACATATGAATCAATATCAGTCTGACAATTTGTATTTTTGTCCAATTCCGTGGTGATTTCGTTCAAAAATAGGTACAATTCTAATATTCCATATATGTTGGCTCTCCTTTGGAGAAAATGGTTTTCTCTGTTTTTAATTATATTTTAATGTAGAAAAAGTACAAAGATAAAATCACCAATTTTCTCTATATTGTTTCATCAGCTTTAAAAATCTCTCCAAACGCTGTTCTCAAGTTATGGGAGCATAACTCGGTTGATTTCCTCTCCTATGGTCTCTCGTTTTTCGGCTCGGTAAATCGAAATTCTCCACAAGAGAGTCCAATTCTACTCGAACCTCGTCACAATTTAAGGCTTCTCGTGGCATGTTAGTATCATTGGTGAGTTCATCCTTATCTTCAGGTATTCTAAAGATGAAATAATTGAGATATTAAAATAACTCTAACAATGGTGATTAATTTATAGGTAAGCAGTGTCTGAGGTTTTCCGAATTTAATTATGATCCAGAAACCCCGGGCAGCTTTTAAAGTTAAGAATCTGTCTGAATGGTGTTTTCAAGCATTTTATGTGCTAATTGTTTCATAGTCGAACCACTTTTTCTGAATCCTAAAACGAATGGTTCAGTCCAATGATTATCGTGATTTTATGTTGGTTTTAGATCTTAGGGATTCTGATGGGTTGAAGGTTTTTGAACCACATGAATGGATTGAATTAGTTGCAAGCATTCGTCCGTAGTTTCCAGTTTTTCGAGAACAATAAAAATTTATTAGGGTTCTAAAGAAGAATCCAGACAACAGAGTTTCAATATTAGTTGGCGACGGTGCCAGACTTCTTTTCACTCCATCTCTCATCTAAAACAATGCCAGAATAATTAGTAAACTCTTCGATTGAACATAGATGAGCAGAGCCTGTTTGAATTGTTCAAATAAGGAGTTTCCTCAGTAACCATTAAATAAAATCACTTTACAGGGGTTTCATCCCAAATCTCACATCAGAAATATACAAATAATGTTTTAATAAAAAGACGCAATATATTATTTGCGGACTTTTCCACATTAACCACGCGCGCATCTTACCCGTTTCGCATACTTTGAAGTAAATTGACGAATCAGTATGTATCATCCGAAATTCGTTAACTCATTATTACAATTACAGTCAACTCCGGTTAAGTGCACCCAAAATTTTGGTCCCGTTTCTATGAGGCTATGTATATTTACTCCGCGTATCTCCTCCTTTCGGTTAAGTACACGTTTTTTCCCGATCCCGAGGCTGTCCACTTAACCGGAGTTGACTGTAATAGGGCGTTTTATCAGGTGACACCTAGGGATTTAATTGGCTACCTCCATCAAACCAATGCATATATTGACCAATTCTCGGACAATTAGGTTATGCCTTATTTAATTTATTCATACTATAAATAAAAATTTATGACGCGATTGTCATTTTCGGATATTTCCAAACAACACTTTCCATAAAATGTAAATATACTTTTGACTGAATATGTTGGAGTAGTGTAGGTGGCAGATGTTAGAGGGAGGGCTGACTTGTACGACTAAGCTGAGCACAAAATTCGCATAGTAACCGATCCGGTCACCCTCGTTGGGGGTGGTTGAGGCCATAGTGAGGGGAGGGGTTTAAGGAGCCCATTCCTCTGAACCTCAAAAGGAAGTAACACCCAGGTAGGAGGGTTGTGGCCAAACGAGGACTCCTCTCAAGTATGAAGGGGGAACAGATGGTAACAGGTATATTAAACACGATGTTTGAAATGTTTGCTATATGGTTTAAAATCTATAAAAAAAAATACTATATTTCGTTTTTTTTTCGTTTTTGGGGTTTTATGATGTTGATTTACCATGTAAACAATTTTTAGATTTTTTAATGGTGGAAAGATTCAGTTTTTATATTGACCAATGGTGTATAATTATCACGTGAGATTTAGGATAAAAACCCTGTAAAAATTTTTTAAAGAAAGAGGTTCATTACATGGGGGTCCTAGATCGATCTCTGAAAATATCGATCAAATAATATGTAAACTCAGAGATTTTTAAAAGCAATAAGTATATTTTATAGAGCGAAAAGCAATAAAATAATTCTTACGCCACCGTACGTGTCTAAATTGGATAACTTTGGAAATCACGGTGGATGATCTTGGATGCAAGACCCGGTAACTCAGATTTGATGATTTACTTTTGGCTGCAGATTTGATAGAAACTAAATCCAACATTTACAGGCCATCCAAAATCAACCGTACCAATCTGAGAATGTGTCAGGTATTTGATTATTGATTATTTTGATTTAATAGACCTGAAAATAGCGGGAGATGCCATACATGTAAATCAAAAGAATAGGTGAACGCACGAATAATGGAGGATCGCTATGATTAACGTCTTGGTTTGACGTGTTGTGAAACGATTTGAGTCCGCCAATACTTTAGGGTTAACTTCCCAATAGTAGAGAGAAATTATTTTTAACTATACGTAACCATGTGCTAATGGTTCCATTAAAACAACCGATTTCTTTATTTAGTTCGCAGTTTGTAGAACTATTACACACTTGGCCAGCCGATCGCAATGAAATTTTCAGGTACCCTCAAGTTGGTGAACATACTAATTCTACAGAATGAACCTGGAATTATATTAAATATCAAATAGCAAATCTAACCGATCCAACTCATTAGACGAAAAACGGTGCATGTTGAGAATCTTTAAGTTAATCATTTGGGAAAATTAAATGGCGCTCAAAGAACTCTTCCTATTCTGGACAGGATTCATTTGTTGATTGACAAAAGTTAATTATCCATGTCCAAAATAGTTGAATATTGATAAATTTTTATTTTTAACTTTTATAAAAATATTATAATTTCAGGTGAACAGGAGTTGTTGAAATCTTTCCTCGGAAAGGGAGTTTGTGTGAATTTTTTTTCAATTCGGATAAATTATGAATAATTTTTTAATTGAGAAGCTTAAGGGGCCATCACGATCCACTTCAACTCAGTCCAGCATCCTTCACCTTGTCTGACGACGTAAGAGAGCATTGGCTTGTTATGAAAATAAGTTCATTAAATACATGTAGCTTTTACCTTTAATTTGAAATACATGCGTTTTCCTTCAGGTTTTTTATTCAATTTGGAGTGGCCCGAATTTAAGATAAAATGTATTCAAAAAAACAAATTGAATCGAAAGGGCCACTTTGAAGAGAAACCCCTGTGAAATATCTAACATTTTGAAACGTTGCATTATCAGGATGTAATTTGCTGATTTTTATGAAGTTTTAACAGTTTCGGAATATCGGGTTTGAGATGTTTCAAGAGTAAACCTGTCTGTAATGGCGCCAAAAATAATTGATAAACATTGTTTCTCGCTCCAAATCAGTTTTTGAATTGTTGCATGCCGGTCTGGTTTACCAAAAATGATTTGGAACCCTGGTTTTGTGAAACAATCACCTTTGATATTCTCAAATTGGAGTTGTTTCGTTCGTATGAGCGGATGACTCCGATAAGGCCTATCAATGGTAAATATCACACAATCATCTTGTTTAATGATCCACCAAACGGAAATTTAAAATATTGGTTCATCTAAAGAATATTTATTTCCCTAAAATTTGTATGAACATGTTCAACCAGACGTCAAAGAAGAATTTATTTACTGTCATTCCTCAATTATGGAAGATCCTTAAAATGGCTACAAATTTTTCATATTTGATAAAATCACAAGATCTTTCAGTGAAGGAAAAAGTCTGTTCTTTGACAGGTTTTATGATTCGAATACAAAAATTCTTAATCGAGTTATGAGTATCTATAGTTATGAATTATTTTATATTTCTGACTGACAAATACTCTAAAATGGTGGTTCATCTCGCAAAAGGGAAATGGACGGTTTGTAATGACTTTAATTTGAAAGATCGACTATTCGATCAGTATCTCGGAAAATATTTTGACGCACTTTACACTATATTTTTTACCTTACGAACCTCTTTGTTTTCTAAGATGAGATTTAAGTTCTCGGACATCCAATGAATTACTCAAAACCAGCCGTAGCCATGAATACAGTTTCAAAATATTAATGACTGATAATTTCATGGCACTAATATTAATTCCTGAGAATAAATAGGGCCCACAAATAATTTTCGGGAAGTAAAATTTCGGAAATCGCTTGACAGGAACCAAAGAGTAAAAAGTCGAGGTGGGACCGAATAAATTTTTGAGTTGTTCTCCATTGTAGCTGAAACACATTTATGAGAGGGCTTTGATGTTTCAATATCAAAATCAGAATCATCATGTTCTGCCGAACCCA
This sequence comes from Thelohanellus kitauei, assembly GCA_000827895.1. NCBI lineage: Eukaryota > Metazoa > Cnidaria > Myxozoa > Bivalvulida > Myxobolidae > Thelohanellus > Thelohanellus kitauei. The sequence goes on along the minus strand of JWZT01001813.1, from coordinate 98,104 downwards.
AAAATATAGAACTTAATCTAATAAATACTTCTTAGTTCCTTTATTCCCTGGGAATATCTTACTTATTTGCAAACTTTTCTGGGCATATACTGGGGATATGATAAAATTTTGCTGATATAACTACTATGAAGGTTTATAAATCGTTTTGATGTTTCTTTTCGTGTTTATAAACCGTTTCAGTGCTTTTTTGGTTGATTTCTTAGATTTTCAAATATTTTGCTTCAAACTTGGTCATGGTTTTGATGACAAAACGACTTGATACGTTAAAAGACGATTATTTCAATGTAAAAAAGTTTTGTTCGGCCAGATCATTCAGAGTTTGGGATTAATGAAGGTTATCACGAGGAACTAGATTCGACAAGGCGTTTATGGCTACATTATTCAATCTAAATTGTCTTTATACGGGCTTTTACACACGAATGAATTGTTTGAGGGAAATAACCAGCACAGCGGGCGCAGCTATTTCTCAATCTCTACGAAGTGGTTTGATCCCCCTATTTAGTGATTCGTCACCTTACAGGAATTTGTATGCGAAGAAACTTATCCATCGTAATCACATAACAGTAATATGTTGAAACGTAGGCAATCATTATTTATTTTCCTCATGGAATCTTTCCCATTTTTCATCACTTGGGACATGCTATTTTACAAATCGTTGGTGTTCTTTGAACCATCATCGTTCTACTACAAAAGCCTGCGAAGCCACTGGCATTTATGTTTTTTTTCAATAGTTTTATTGTCTATCCTCTATTTTTGTTAGTTGTACCATTATTACACCATATGGATTTCTCGTAGCCAAGCCTATAGGCTTAATCTTTTTTAATCGCGGTCAAAAATCTTTTGCAACTCGTTGTTTGATCATTGAGGCAATTTGAACCCTGTTTATGTCTGGCATTTCGATTCTCTCACATTCACCAGGACGAATATTCCTGCTTTTTCATTTATTCTGGTGTTTTGTTGTCTTAATGATGACAGTTTTCACGATAAATGGCTCAACCCCCAATGATCCGTGATGCATCTTGAAACCTGACATTCACTGGTACCGGTTGAAATTTTCGGTTCGCTGTTCACTTGCAACACGAGTTTATTTGACCATTCTTTGCATATTAAAAGAGATTATGTCAGATTTAATAAGCATTATAAATTTGCGAGTAAGCTTTACAATCTAAGGCAGTAAAATCATATAGATTTAGAAGAATAGAAAACGATCCCACCAGAAATGATTGCATGTTAAAAAATAATTTATAATATTATAGCATCCATCAACCTTGATCCTTTTCCTGCGACAAGGTAATAAGTAATTGAGAAGTAAATTTAAAAATTTGTTCATCAGAAGAACAGACTATTCAGTTTTATTGAGGTAAACACTTTCAAAGCTCAATGTGTATCGTTTTGCAGGCTAAATTTTTGAAGACGGACATGTATGTGGATTTATGATTCTAAGGCTTCGCAGATAATCACCTATTCGTATTAAAAACTTTACTTCGTTCTGATGATTGATAAGGATCCGATTATTAACCCAACAATGGCTAACAGGTTTTCAAAACATGAAAATTGAATTTTAAGCGAAGTTTTGTGATTAAGAGCACAGCCTTTGAAAAATTTTCGCCAAATTGTGTGATGAAATTTAAATTTTAAATTCATAGTCACCAATAGGGTCGAATAATTTTTGAAATTGAAGAGCCAAGATGAGGATAATAATAAAAAGGTAACAGATAAATGTTTTAAAGTAAAAAATGTCCTNCATTTAAAGGAGCTTCTGGTATTTCTAGTATCTCGATTATCTTTGAATTAGATATTTAGAAAAATCTCCCGTTGATCTGACTCTTCATTTTGACAGTTTTTTTAGCAGCTACACCATTCCTTGCCTCAAAACCAAACGAACTTTTCCTCCCACCCAACCAGCCCTAAACATGTAGAGGAGACGGAATTCGGGTGATTTGGTTATTCTTTCTGAAATGAGATACTGAATGGCAGAATGTTTGTTTTATAAAACAGCATTCATGCTTCTTTTATTATTCTTTTAAGGCGAATCATTGGATTAGAAACGATATGAATCGATTTTTAATATAACCTTTCATTTTTTCATTCTAAATTTTTTTGGTAAAACAGTACTTCGATCACTAAAGAAGAACCTCACTGTACTATTGGGTCATAAATAAAAAAACAGCAATGTATCCGTAATTGGATCTTGAAAACTGCTAAAGAAGAATTTTTATGCAGGTTTTCAGGTCTATTTTGTCGTTTAAAAGTTCAATTTCGTCCATTCGTTTTTTTCATCAAGTTTTTAGATTTACAATTAGAATTTCATTTTAACTGGATAAAAACCAGTTTTTTGGGCTGCTAAAATTGGAAAATATGGAGATTTTTATAAACCCACCATCCATTGAATTTGGAGTTGCGTTTGGTTAGCACAAATTTGTTGAGATGGAAAATAATTTTTAAAAAATCATAGCTTATGGGGGTCTCTTCCAGTTTTTGGGAAATTTTAAAATATATGGATTCTCGAAGATTACAAACTCAGCTAAAATAAAGTTTACACCAATTTAGGTTCTTAACCCAAAGAAACAAGGACTTTCTTTAGAATTGTGAAAAGGTAGTCAAGATTAGTGAAATTTACAAACACTAAAATTCAAAAATTTTGTCATTCCTCCAGTGACGGAACTTACCTCTGGACAGTTCTAAGCTTGATAAAAAATCTGCTGGTCCCAATGTTAACAACAAAATTAGGAAAAAAAAACAAACAAGATTTTTAAAGTTGAAGAGTCTCGAAACTCTTATTACGGGCAACAACGTTTCCATCATTCTGAAGTAGAGTATTGCTCATGTTATGAATCTGAATTTTGTGAGTTCGTAAATTCTGAAAAATCCAGTGAATTCGACACTTAAAATTCGATATAAATTACAACTGCCACCAATATGCTATAATTTTTTAAAATTTATTTCCCATGTCAAAAAATGCGTGTTAACCAAAAGAACCCCAAAATTTAATGGATGGTGGCTTTCTCAACATCTCCATCTTTTCCAAATTTTCCAAAACAAAAAACTGGTTTTTATCCAGATATAATGAAAGTCTGATTATAAATCATGAAACTCGATGAAAAAAACGAATGGACGAAATTTAACTTTCAAAAGAATTAATAGACCTGAAAACTCGTCATTAACTCATGCCAAATCAACAATGTGATTAAAAACCAGGATTGTTCATTGTATTATTTCTAAGTCTAAGATTAAATTTAAAAACATTCTTAAGGGGAATTCTTTACCAAATCCTTTTTATATAACTGCTGAAGTTAATGATACATCTGTCTTCGATCAAAGTTGTCAAGTTGTTTTAGCTCGTGGTGCATATTTGACTAAAAATTATCAGAATAAAACTGCACGTGACCATCAGTTAGATTGGAATGCTGATTTGTCTTGTTAGGGTTCATGGTCGAAAATATTTGTACGCAAATGTATGTTAAACCAAACCAAACAAACCAGTTCATGTCCATCTTTCTCAAGTTGGCAAAGTTCGACTCGTTCAATGACGAGTATAATGTGCCATAGTTTAAATGTTCGACAGTGTGTTGTTATATTCCGACTGGGTTGGCCAGAAAACTATTTTAGTTTCACGCTGAATTCATTCAATGCTCAGTATATTTCATGAGAAAAAGTTCCCTTCCCGTGGTCCCGTGGTGTTAAGTCCTTTCATATCTTAAAAGAGATTAACTGCAAACGTCAGATTTGACAGCCACTGTGATTCACTGAGTTGATGATATTCTGCTACTTTAATCTCCAAAAACAGTAATATATCTGTTTTCTGGTAGCCGAAACGTCTCAAGCACACTATCAAAACTCACCCAGCGTACAATAGTATAAATACAGAACACCACTGTGATCGGAGCAATAATCTTCCAAAAGTCTGATAAAGTCTCGATGGTTTAGACCTCTCGCCCTGACAATATATATAATCTTTACAACTGGATCCATAAAATGATTATGTCAAAGATACTTATACACAACACTCCCGGGTGTATTATACAACGTACAAATATCGATTTCGTGAATCAATCGACCTCTTCAATCCGGTTATCCAGCCTCTTCAGTACACCAAATTTCTTTCCTCTTGAAGACGGAAAACTATTTGTAATCATTCTGGTCATTTTCTGCAATGATAAATCCATCCTATGCTGGCATTTTCCGCTCATTTGAAAATATCTCCGATGTTAGTATCTTTAATTCATTCAATTAACAGCAATTATTCGGTCATTTCAGAGTTTTCTGAAATTCCTCCTAGAAAGATGAGAAAATGGGCAGTGCTATCGACGTCAGTGATTTCATCCAATTCCATAGAAAACAGCTGGAAGGAGGGTACACGCTCTTCAATTGTGATTTCAGGTTGTCATCACTTGCTTCAATGCTGCCAGCCACAGTTATTCTCGATAGTCTGACTTTTTAAATTTCTTTGTTTTCTGGACAGACTTGATTTGCGACATCGAGCATGCATATTGAAAAATTCACCTTTACGGAAAGATTGTTGTGCTTATGAATGTTGTAAGTGACCACGAATCTGTCATGAGCATCTGGTTCCTGAGTTACTTTTGTTTACCCAAACAAACTCTGCTGTTTTACAAGCTTTCGGTCAGGCTCTAGTTATCCTTGCCGTTCTGCTGCTAATAAAGTAATTCTATAGACAGCATGTTTCATATAATAATGGCGGCTAATGTTGTACTCTATCAACACTGCAACCCTTTTACTGTACAACAAACACAATTCTCTTTTTTCGAGTTCAGTGAGAAAGTTGTTACAAATAGAAATTTTGTTAAATACGCTACACATGGTGTCCAATTTAAATTTCGTGGGAAAATTAATGATAAAAAAAATATTCTAAACGAAACAACGGAAAAATAAATAGTAGTAATTGTTTGTTGTTGTTCAGTAGTTAAACACTGAATCTGAAGGAAGCAGTTAGAATGTACTAAGAGATTCTGGCATGATATACCTGCGGCCACATAACCAAGTGAGGTCTGAAACAGCTGGCGAGCCTTATGTTGCCCATCCCCATGTCAGATGGTCCATGAATAACCCAACTATCTAAAACTAACCATTATTTCTTATTTTCATTCATTTTATTATTTTTCATAAATTTATAAACACACAAAATTGAATTGAAGGAAAACCAAATTGATACAAAAACCCTGTAGAAGGTTATTGCATCGATTATCGTATTGATCAGGAAGCCTTAACTCTGATGAGATATCATATAGTCCTGATACAAGAATGGCAAAATATGGTAACTCCAACATAAATTTTTGCTTTGTAATATATGCCATGTGGCTGGATACTATCTCAAGTAGTATTTTGATTTTGGACCCTTATCGGTTTTTACCTTTAATGTGGATCATTCCAAACGAGACTGTGTGTACAAAATGGCCTATTTTTGCACTAATTATCATATTTTGAAAGAATTTTTTCCCAATTTTACCCAAGGATTTTTATACTAGGTAGACAATAGCATTCAGGGCAATATTCAAATAATTGTCACATTTGTCGAACTTTATTAGATGCTGTTTTTCAATTTTTACCCAAAAGTAATATGATTACTGCCGAAATATGATAGTTTGCTCTCTCAGTATCATTTGGATGCCCCATATTGAGAGTAAAAGCCTGAATTTACTGGATCATCTCTCAGGCACACTCATCGTAGACTGTTTTCCAGATCTTTTTTTTCGATATGTGAATTTAATGGAAATAAAAAGTCGTACGTTCTTCATGTCGTCATATGAACAAAACAACGTTACATATCCGATAATCAAATACAGCGATACCAGGCTTCAGTCATCAATCTTTTGATAGAGGATAGTTTCAAAATACAATTTTGAGAATCGGGTTTGACAATTATAGGTCAATTTTATTTCGGTGATATCCGTGTTCACCTACGCCCCATCGAGGTTGTACCTTTGGGGACTCCAATCAATTAGTATATCATTCCATCTATTAATTTTAAATAAATATATCTGTATTATAAGCCTGAATATGTCAACTTCGAAAAAGATCCAAGCAAAATCGATTATATTTTGTTTTTTGACCATTTTCGTGATCCGCGGTCAAAAACTCAGAAAGATAAACGACGATGAACTTAACGTGGTCGTGATAGGAGATGCTGGATTTCCCGAATCCGAATCTCAGATCAAAAGAATGGTTGTTAGTAGAATTAGGGAGGTAAAGAAGACATTTAAACAAGAAACACGCTCAACGACCATTTCAGCTAGGAATCATCCTAGGAGATAATGTCTACGAAACTGGATCAGAAAAGGACGATTTTGAAACACTGAACCAAATATTCGGTATATCATTCCCACCCCATATATTCGACTTTGACTTTCTTACAGTTCTTGGGAATCATGACCACATGGGGGATCCTGACACTCAAATCAGATTCCATCTTGAGTATGATCCACGATTTTACATGCCAGACAGAAATTACCACTATGGTTTGCTTTGAAATGACCAAGATGTGAAGTTAATTGATAACACATCGATCAGATTCGTTTGCGTTGACTCGACGCCACTCTATGATTATCGGCTGAGTTGATAATTTAGTGATTATAGTTACTCCTGAAAACAGATCGACTATAATAAGGCTTCTAATTGAACTATTAGACAATTCGAGGTAATCGTGAAAAATACTTAGGGAGTTCGATTATGTTTTTTTGATTTTGCATCACAACGTATTAAGAGGGTGCGGACCACATCGAAGAGTTCCTGATGATGTTCATTTTACGAAGTTGACCACACATAAATACCTGAGTGCCATAATAAATGGCCATAATCATAATATGCAGGTAGAATTATCAAATATTGAGATGTTAGGACGAATTATGATCCACCCGCCAGTTTTCACTGTTGGGAACAGTGCGCTAGCTGATCCCGTTGGCGCATCTGAGAGTGAAAATGCGTATGTAACATTATATAATATCTAGATGGTGCAGATCGCCTGAAACAGGAGGGTTTGGACAACTAATAATATCAAATAAATTGACAAAAATTCGTTATTTCTCAGGAAAAGGACAACTTCTAGTTGATGCAGAACTAGATAAGGGCCAAAGGACTTAATTTGTTTGAATCAGTTATTCCTTGTTGAACAAATAAATTGTTGTTAGTGTTTCTTTGATTTGGTTGAGACAGACGACTTGGAATTTTAATATTTATTTTTGGTGCCATAAACAATGGAATTCTTGTCATTTATGAAATCAAGTGTTGTCTTGAATTTTGCTGCATTTATTGTATTTAGCGATCTTGATCTCATTTTTAATGAGGTTACACGGCTAGATTTAACACCGAAATGTATTGGGAATTGTAAGTTTATTAATCTTGAATGTTTTTAGAGTGGTGTCGTTTCGTTCGTTTAAACAGAAAACTGTGTTCGAATGTTTAATATCAAGCATCATTCAGTCCAATACGGTCAATTAGTAATAAAATGAGTGTGTAAAAGGAATACGGCGAATTCGATAATTTATCGCGCCAAGACATGTTTCAAGAAATTTGATACTTGAGGCCAATGAAGAATCCAAACATACTAATTGATGGATGTCAGATCTCCTGAAGGAAAAAATGTTTCATATATGACAAAATATTCAGATTATTCAATAAGCGAGCAATCAATCCATGGTGCAGATTTTGATGTTCCAAAACAGTAGATCCTTGGCCAGTTTTTGTTATCTTTAGTTTCGGAATAATTTTGTGTGTGACTTATATGGTTTCACAATAAACTTTTCAACGATAGTCGATCTTAAAAAAGGAAATGGGTGCATCTGAAGGTATTCTATTTAAAAAGATCGAGAGTTTTATCCGTGTGTTAAAGTTTTTCTCGTTAGATCGCCATGTTGTTGAAATGGAAAATTTCTGAGAAACGGTTGTTTTTATTTTCAGTACTTGTAATTTGTATTCTTTTATATAATTACGGAGTTCTCGAATACATACACAAGTCATCCACAATCATCATATCCATCCAAGCGTTCATCAAAATGACATCATTTCGAAAATATTGTGAGTTCTGAGAATAACTCGAATTATCAACCATTCCTAAGCAGCACAAGTTTGGAAATAGCTTGACATGAAATCAAGAGGGGCTCACAGGCGAGACGGTCCCAAATGCATCCCTTTTCACATTCTTGTCAATTGCAGCTTCAAAAATTCTGGTAAGTGGATTCTAACGCTTAAATACACAGCCAAAGCCACGGTGTTCTGCTGAATAATAAAAAGATAGTTTAAGAGGATATGAAAATATTCCTGGGGTCATGCAGTTTCTGAGAATGCCATAGCTGTATGTTAACTTCACAGAGGGCCCTTTGAGGAAAGGAATAAATTTGAATGATCAAACCTCCCTAAATGTATAATCATTGGGGTGGTTCTTTTCGTTCGATAAACCGTTTCAGTGGTTTTAACTGGTTGATTACTTAGATTTTCAAATATTTTGCTTCAAAACGGTCTATGGTTTTGATGAAAAACCAGGTATCTTAATGAACGAGCCATTTAAAGTGAAAAATTTGACTCAATTAACATACCCACAAGTGGCAGATTATTGAAGTACTCACGATGGTCTATATTCAAATATTTTTTTAAATCTGCTAATGGGTCCACTCATGCATCCTACACGGACTCTAAACATGCTTTCACATCTCGATGGTTGTTTGGGAGAATTAACCCACAATATGAGCAGTCATTTTTTAATCTCTATGAAATAATTTGATCACCCATTCGTGGATTGTCTCTTCTGACGTGAATATGTGTGAAGAAACTCATCCACTGTTACCAGGTAAGGGAAACATAGCGACGTCACACATCCAATTTTATTCCGTTTCTTTCAGCGTGGAATCTTCCCAACTTTTTCATCGGATGGACTGGTAATTTTATAAATCACTGTTGTTTTTAAAAATCATTTCCGTACAACCATAGAGGAGAGTCATGTCATGAATATTCTTGGTATCTTCAATCCCTTATTGCGTATTGCCCTGGCAATCGTTAATTCCCTCGATTATTTCACAAGATAAATGTAACATGGCTAGAACATTTCCATTGGAGCTTTGTCGATCATACAAATCTCTCCGCGATTCTGCGTGTGATCATTTTCTTTATTGGAACACTCTTGGTGGTTCGTTTTGAGTTTGTCTCGCCAGTGTCAAAATCAATAACTCCTCTCATTTATTCAGGTGTTTTGGGTGTTATTAATATCAACTTTCAGTTTTTCTTTTGTACAAAATCGAAATAACAGAGAATTTCGACAAGGGTTAAATGTAAAATCTGGTAATTTGTAAGTTCTAAAAAGACCAGCTATTTATTAATTATCCTTGTTTAGACAGTTCACGATTTACTCCACTATCCCCTTTAATAGCCCAAGGTATTACATTATAGTGTATGAGCAAAACTTGGATCTGCACCAGAAAAACGGTTTATATTTTAGAGCCGATTTTGTTATGATGTAGTTCTAACGTAGGGGAAATTCAAACATTCCAGACAGATATGTGAGCACCTTGGCAAAAATAGTTTTCTCTTCTTAAGTACATTTTAATATGGAAAATAACAACAAGGGATAAAAAACGTATTTTAACTAAAACACTTGTTATAAAAATTTAGGGGATACTTAGGGACTTTTCCCATCATTGGGGTTTGAAGCCGTGCTTTTTTGACATGTTTCGAAATTCTTGCTCGTTTTTTCGATCAGAGGATCAATAAACTCCTCCATCCACTTTATTTGCTCTTTAATCTTGGCATAATCCAATACTATTTGTTGCGTCGTAGGCCTCTTGGTATCGCTGATGAATCCATCACCATCTTTATGTATTCTAAAGATTACTTGGTTGAAAAATTAAAGTAACTTTTATAGTGGTTATTAGTTGATGATATAGCACAAGCTTTTATAAATTATTTCTGATCATGAGATAGAGAATATTCTTCAAATTTTCAGTCAAGTTCGTTCTAAAAAAATTTATAAATAATTTTATTGACTAAAAGTTTCTTATTAAATTACTTTTACGGACTACATAAATAAAAGATCCCGTCCAGTGATTTATATCTCGACTCGGTGGTTTTAATCCTCTCATATATGAAGGCTGGATGCTTTTGAACGGCATGAATAAATTGAATTAATAGCATTCAAGTGTTTAAATTTCCCGTATTTTGAGAGCAATAAAAATTATTCGTCTGTAGACAGGACTCCAAACAACAGTATTTAAAAATTAGTTAAAGGTGGTGTCAGAATACTGTTTCGCTCCATCTCCCAACTAAAACAGTTTCAAGGTGTCATTCAAAGTGATTAATGGAGCACAGACTAGCAGAACCCTTGTGAATAGTTAACAGTCAGTTTTAAGCTTTGCCCAATGCATAAAGTCATTTTAAGATTTTCTCCAACCAGGAAGGTTGATTATATGAGGGGCTGAGGTCTATCTTCGAACACATCTATGTAATTAAAATCAAGATGAAAAATGCAGAAGAATTGATAGATTAATGAATTGTCTTACCTCGACATCAATTCACGGAGTTGGATTCTTCCGGTGACCGTCGGATAAAACAATATAAAATAACGCTTACAGCGCCCATTTCTCAATGAAAGGGCTTTGAGAATTCAAATATCTAGAAACTTTGAGTTTTGTGGTAATTAGGGTTTTAAAAAACTTAAAAATTGAGATTTAACCTCCGGAAAAGGAGTTTCTGGTTGTAAAACAAGGTTAGCAGCTTAATAAGAGAATTAAATTGAATCAAAGTTATAAACGCCTAGCCGAATTATGTTTTTAGCATCTCAGAGAACTTGATTAACATTAATAATTATGGTCAAGAATGTATTACAGAAAATATAATTCATGGGATATTTATCTCGGTTCTTATTCTGCATCCTGGCATTAATCTTTTAATCGAAACCAAATAATATCTGATAAAACTCCTTTAAACCCACACCATTATACTGTATGGTTAAAAATCCAAATTTAATGAATTATATGCAAAATTAATTAAAAACTTAAGATTTCTAAGATAAGTTTCTAATTCTTGTTTTGGAACCATTTTTTTGTTTTATGAACAATGTTAGTGCTGTATGAACATCGATGCATCATTTTGTTGAATGCGGGGTTACCGTAACCTCAAGATCACGTACTCAATGATGTAATTTAGCTCTTAGCTTGAGTTTAAAACATTGAAGATATACCCAAACTTTGCCGATTTCGTCACCCTTTTCGTTGAAAAACATTTCCCACCAAGTGTTATTTTGCGTAAACCAAAATTTTGATGGAAATCTTCTTTTATCTGTATAAAAGAAACCAAATCCAACATTTCCATGTAACTAGAAATCCACTGGAACACAAACTAAATGTTTGCGAGAAATTTGGAAAGTGATTGTTTGAATTTAATTGATTGACAAATAGCAGATGCCCTAATCGTCGAAATAGACGAAACTAACATCGGTAAAAACAATAATCAATGAGTAAATGGTGTACATGACGCTTGGATAATAGACAGTGTATAACGAACTGTGGGTTGACGAATATTTATACCGGGTTTTCTGTCCAAATTAGCGTTTGTCCCATCCAACTTGATGCGGCTGTTTTTTTGTGGCGGTTTCCAGTCGAATTTGGCGGATGAAAAACCAAATTTAACTGGAAACCGCCGCTAAAAAACAGCCACACCAAATTGGACTGGACAAAAGCTAATTTGGACCGCAAACCCGGTAATAGAAGTCACTGATATAAGAAGGAAACTATTCTCAATAAAAACGTAACAGTATGTTTCGGGATCTACTAAAACAACTAAGTGCTTTATTTAGTTTTACCGTCTGTAGAATTACTACACACTTGGCCAGCCGATAACAATGAGACTTCCAGAGACGCTTCAAACAGGTGGACATACAAATTATAGATAGGGAACCTGGAATTAAGTATCAAATAGCTAGACCTAACAGATCAAGCTCATTAGACAATAAGGGGAACTTTGTTGAGAATCCTCGAACAAATCATTTTGGAAAATTTGAATGGCGCAGAAAATAGCATTTGGATCGTAGACAGGATTCATAATTTGACTATGAAAAGTTATTTAACCATGGTCACAATATTATTTTTGCCAAATTTTGATTGTTTTCAATGGCATAAAAAAACTATATTTTCAAACCAACCGGAGGTTTGAAACAATTTGCATCAAAAGGGGATTTCAAGTGAATGTTTGTTTTAATTCGGATTATGAATAATTTTTAGCTGAGAAGCACAGGAGGACAGCATTGTGTATTTTAACTCATTCCCACATACTTCATCAGCTAAGACTGTTTTAGCTAGACATTTCATTCGGTTTGAAAGTGAGTAAATAATATTCACGCAGTATTGACCTTCAATCTGAAATAATCCTCACGTGTCCTTAAAATTCCACGTTCAAAATTTTCAAACGTTGTCTTATCAGGATACAATTGACTGTTTTTTATGAATGTTTAACTTTTTAGGAATATCCGGGTTCAACTGTTTCGTAAGTCTAAGCCTGTTTGTAATGGCGCCATATATAATTTATAGACACATGGCTTTTCGCTCAGAATCAGTTTTGGAATTGGGTTCGCTGTCATCTATGGTTCCCGAAAAAGATTTGGAACCTTTGTTCTGTGAAACCAGAATTTTTGATATTCTCAAATTGGTACTTTTGCATTAGTAATGAGCCACCAACTCTGATTGGAATATCTATGTTAAATATCACACATTACATCTTGTTTAATGATACACCGATTGGAAAATTCAAAATATTTGTTCATTTGACGAATATTTATTGCACTTAAACTTATATGAAACATTACATAAAACAATATGTCAAATAATAATTTATTCACTGCTATTCCTAGATACTGTAAGATCTCAATAAGAAACCCAGATGTTTCATATGGCTGAACTATCATGAGATTGTTCATTAGACGAAAGGCGGTTCCTGGATCAGGTTTATAGATTCGAAAACATGATTTTTAAAGTAAGTAGTTGAAATCATTAGTTATGAATTATGTTAATGTTGACTTAGAAATACAGTAAAACGGTTATCGATCTTACATAAGGAAAAGAGATGCTTCAAGATGAATTTCACTTGAAAATACTGAGTATTCGATTCATTTCAGAAAATCTAATGACCATCCGGACACGATATTTTAAGCCAACGCATCTCTTTCTTAAATTCGGTTTGAAAGTTTCCTGGCATCAATTGAATGACTCATAACCGGTTGTAGAAATCAATACAGTTTTTAAAATATGAAAGACTCACTTTTCCATGGAATTAAAATTAACTTCTGAGAATAAGTGGAACCCAAAAATGACTTCTTGCAATACGAGTTCGGAAATGGCTTAGAAGGAACAAACGAGGAAAAAAGTGGAAACGGTCCCAAATAATTTTTTTTAATGTTCTTCGCTGTAGCTGCAACAATTTTGACGAGAGGGTTCTCGTGTTTCAATATCATAGCCAAAGTCACCGTGATCTGTTGAAACTTAAATATATATTAAAAGAACTCGAAAATATTCTCAGAGTCATTAGTGGCTGAGAATGCCGCAGTTGTATATTCCCTTTACACACGGTTTACATAGGAAATGATTACATTTTGCTGACCAGATACCAGAAATGTTTACTAATAATTAGGGTGACGCTTTTTTCTTGTGATAAACCGTTTTATTGGTTTGTTACTGGTCGATTACTTAGATTTTCAAATATTTTCTTCAAACTGGGTTATGAAATTGATGAGAAAACAGACTGCTAAGTTAAATAACAACCCGTTCAAAATACAAATTGTGGTTCTATCAACATGTGCAGAGGCAGATTATTGAAGGTATCACGATTATCTATATTTAACAAAATTCTTCAAATCTGTAAAGGGGTTGACCCATACATCCGGAACATACTTCAAGCATGCTTTCAAACCTTGAGGTCTGTTTGAAAGAATTAACCCAATATATGAGTATCAGTCACTCTTTAATCTCTACGAATAGTTTTATCACCCATTTGTAGATTATCTCTTTGGACGTGAATCTGAGCATGGAGAAACTCATCCATATTATCAGACAACAGCAGTATTTGACAGGTCTTCAATCCAAGTTTATTCATTTTCTTTCGGCGGGGAATCTTCTCCGATTTCCATCGGCTGGACTGACTTTTAAGTCCCATTTTCCACGTTTTTGGAACCATCTCCGTAAAACCACTCGAACATAGTCATGGCATGGGTATCCCAAGCTTCAATCGTTGTATTGTGTATTCCCCTGGAAATCGGGTGTTCTCCCGATTATTATTTAAGAGAAATTTAACGTAACTCAACATCATGGGAAGAGTTTTATTGATTGTTTTTATGAATCTCTTGGAATTCTTCATGTGGTCATTTAGCAATTTTAAATCCGCCGGTGGCATACGTTAAGATCTCCTATCACAAACGTGAAAACCAAGGAGTTCTCTCATTTATTTAGGTGTTTGATGTAAACAATAACAGTTTTCAGTTTGGATCCTGTCTAAAATTGAAATAACAGAGAATCAACTAGATGGTTAAACGTAAAATCTGGAAAGTTGAAAGTTCTAAAAAGCTCAGTTATTTCTAAATAAGCCTAGTTTATAATATTAATATATCTAGTCTCCTATCCCCCTCGACAGCCCAAAGTATTAAATTATACTCTGCAAGAGAACGTGGATCAAAAATAAATGAAATGATTTCAATTTTCACCCAATTTCATGATGGTATCGTCCCAATTTAGGTTCAAATCTTCCAAGCAGACACGTGAAGTCTTCTTAAGCTAAAAAGGGTTTTCTCTGTTGTTTAAATATATTTTAAGATGAAAAATTACAACAAGCTATAAAAACTATTTTAATTAATAGTTGTTTTAGCAGCTTTCGATAGTATTTATAAACTTGGCCGATCCTTGCTGTTGGAAGCCTCTCGTTTATCAATTTCTTCTAATCGTTGTACCAGCTTATTCCCCACTACATCGATAAATCTCCTGAGGTGCTCCGCTTCTTGTAGAATCCGGCGATTACTTCGAGCTCCTTGTGGCATCTTGATCTCAATGGTGAACCCATCATCTTCTTCAGGTATTCTTAAGATTAAATGATTGAAAAATTAAAATAACTTTTAGAATGGTGATTAATTTCTAATTAAGCTGTATAAGAGGAGTTCGGATGTTATTCCCGACCATAAAATCACCAATGTTCTTCAAAGTATAGCTCCTTTTTTAAAAGTGTTAGATCATTTTAAAGGTTTGAAGGTTTCTGGTGAACCACTTATAAAGAATGGTGTAAGAGGCAATGATCTCATGCAGTGATTAATATCGCGATTTAACAGTGGTTCTGATCCTCTGAGCTCTGAAGTTTTATATGAATTTCAACTTAAAAGATAAAATGAATTAACAGCATCAAGGCGTCTGTAAATTCAAGCATTTTAGGTATTACACAAATTATTAGACCATAGAGGGGATTACAGACAAATAGATTTCAAAATTGGTTGGCGATGGTGACAGGCAGCTGCTTCATTCAATTTAACAACTAAAACAATCCCATGGGTGCAATTTAACTATTTAAAAGGTCACAGACGAGAACAGCTGTCTTGAATTGTTCAATTGGCGAGTTCCCTAAGTATCAAGGGCATAAAATAATTGTAAGATATTTCAACTAAGAAGGTTGATTACACGAAGGTTCGAGATCGATCTCTGAAAATATCGATCAAATAATAAGCAAACAAATAGAACTGACAAGAATTGATTGATTAAAAAATGTCTTACCTAGACATGATTTCAAAAAGTTGATATTTCCGGTGGTCGTCGGTTTCAATAATTTATGAAAACCACCCATCGCCCACGTTACAATACACGTTCTTTGAGAATTAAAATATCAAAAAACTTTACAAAAAAATAGAGTTAAAACATATAAACCCAAAAAACCACAATATAACTCTTAAATATCTCGGTAAATTAGATTCATGTTGTGGAGTAAAATTATCAGCTTAAGAAGATAATCACATTCAACGAAAATAATAAACGCGTGGGCCGAACTAGGATTTAAAATTCTCTAATTTCTTGGTTTAAATTAATTGTTATTTTTTAAGAACAAGTCTGAGATAAGTATAATTCACCCTGTGTTGACCAAAATCAAACTGTTATTTTGAGCCATAAGACAAAAAAATGTTCAGTGTAAAATTTGGTTAAAAAGGCAAATTGTGCAAGTCTTAGAGCACAGAGAGGAACATTTAAAATAAATTCAAATTTTAATGCCACAAACGCTGAGCTGAAGTGAAATTCGTCAAACTTTCTTCTGTGGCTGCTAAGTTGAACCTACATGGTGATACCCACCAACTGACAATTTTTGTGTCTAGGCTCTCTGTTGGATGAGATATAGTTCCCATTAATAAATAGACATAACCTTCCGAACCAAGACCCATCATTTCCATTTAAGCTTTATCATAATATTTTTTGGTCAAGGAACCAAGACATGTATCAATTGTATGTATATTGACACTTATCTGCCAAAGATGATCATATTTAACGTAAGCTTTTGTATTAAGTTATCATGCTAATAAAGTAGAATTGGATGCCAAACCTTTCTCAGTGAACACTTAATTGCCCATCATTTTAAAAAAATCAAACAGGAATAACCAAAAAAAATGTAGTGCTTTTTATTATCACCAATATGAAACAGTTTCAGATATAAAATGAATTATAACGATATTACAACAAACAAGATGATAATTTTACGTAGCCCCTTTCCATTCTTTTCTCTAACGTAAAAATAAAAAGTAATCTTTATCAATATCGGTGTAAGGTAATTTAACACCATCATTCGGGAATACTTTTTGACAAGTATTCTTTGAAATACTTAAAAATTTCACCGAAACTAATTTTTACTGCAGATTATGGTTTCGGTGTTTTGTTACGTTTCGGTAGAGTACTGTTTCAATTCAACTCACAACTAAAAAAATCCCGGGAGAGTCGTCAAACAGTTTACTAGAGCACAGACAAGCAGAGCCTGTTTGCGTGGTTCATATGGTAAGTTTCCTGCTGTATGGATGACATAAAAAACTTCAATATTTTTTCAGCGAAACCTATAAAATGAGACCGAAGCGGATCTCTTGAAATAAAGAAAAAAATGATAAATACGATCGAAAAACTTACAACCAGGGATAGATTTAAAGATTAAGTGTTACCTCGACATAAAATTCTCTGTTTTCTTCGGGTGACCGACGGTTTGTATGAAGTTATTCAATTAAATTAACTTCCGGTAAACGTCAGAGTCGGAAAGCTAAAAACCCGACCATGTTCATGTTTTTTTAATCTTTCAGTTCAACGATGTCTAGAGTTTTTGCGCTGGTGGCCCGGTAAAATATCTTGTCATAGGTGACCATGTTTCATCAATAAAAATTTTATCGCCCCAGCTTATATATTATCAATTCTGAATCATCTTTTTTTACTGAAAAAATAACATATCGGAGCACTATATTTTGGGCACCCGTTCATGGTTGGCAATTTGTTAATATACGAATTTGTTCCAATTAACGCTTTGTGGGGATCAACCCCTGAACAGTGAAAACCTCCCAATTACTCATCTCTGGTTCTTGAATTGGCGACTTTGGATGCATGAGCCAAACAAAAATAATGTCTAGGCATATATGAGTTGGTGGATTCTGTTATTAGTCAATTTAAAATCATTTATTTTATTTCTGAACGAGAAGTCCAAGTTTCTGATTTGTTTATATGTTAAAGGGAAGTCAATTGAAGACGAATACGTGTAGCTTGGAATATAAACTATGATACCTGCGCATTTGTATGCACAAACCAATAACATTCATATATAGTTTCACGACATTTAAGTTCTACTCATAGCTTGGCCAGAATCCTCAAACCGCAGCCGATCTGTTTATAACGCCGTAAAACAGAAATAAATACGAATGCAAACAAGTTTTTGAGATTTACAGGAGACAACGAAAATGTATTTTATCTCGGCACAATTAATACATGTTAACCAACTCGCTTTTAAATGGATCAATTATACCGAATTGAGCATACAAATCTAGATTAATTTTATTGCGACCGTGTGATTACTTTTGGCTTCTAACCCCAGAGGCTAAAATTGGAGCTTTATGACAAGGGTTCCTTTTTTTTCTCAGTTCTTTAAACACAAAACATTAACTCCGAAAAAACATATACTATGAGACGAACACTTAGCTGCATTATCATTTTCAGGCTTTACTCATTCAAAGAGAGCCCCGGAATCATCACAATAAAACCTATCCATTTACCCACTTGTAAATAAAGTGCATCAGTTCCACTTATATCTGAATGGGATAAGTACAGAGAGTTGTATATCGTCAGATATGGGAAAAGAACAAATGTTCTTGTTTTGCAAACAAAAACATGAATCAGGGTGTTGATATACATTAACAAATAAATATTTTAGTCAATAATTAAGATTAATTGCTTGAAAAGTGTTTGATTCTCCAATACAAAACCAAACATTGGCCAGAGACTTAGATGCTTCAAGTGTTGAAACATATTTCTCTGATATATAAACCTTTGGCAGAGGAAATAAAACAGCCTGGAATCGGAGTTATTTGATGAGGTATCTCTAAAAAAGAAGGCATCAGAATACAAAAGACTGAATAAAAATAAATATCGTATTGTAAGAAATGAAAATACTTCATCTAAAAGATCGTGGCGATAGCAAAGCATCGATAAAGCTGAATACCTAGAAGGTTTTGTTGTATTTATTAGGCTTGCTTTTACAGTAATAGGTTCACAAATTAATTATGATTCAATAGTCAACCATGAAGTCATTTGTACATCACTATAATCCACCCATATAAATTTCAAATGTAAAATTTCAAAATAAATACCAGTTACCCTTCAATCAATTATAATTGGTCATAATTTCAGAATGTTTCAGAGTCGTAAAGTGGTAATGGCCGAATGTTATCCTTGAACATGAAGTAGTTTTGAATCAATTCCCGATCCTCTGGGTTCTCATGATCAAGTTTTCTGAATGTGAAGTAGTCGGCATCTTGACCGAATTCGGGATCTAATTCAAAAGCCAGCCCTTGTCCTCTGAACATCCAAACGCAGGTGAGATCGTAATTTCCCGGGCCATTTTTCCCGGTCCCAGCAATGTAGAAAACAGCAAACGCAATCTTGACAAGTGGTTCTATTCTTGAACAAACGCCTCTAATTAAGTTTTTCACCTTGAATCCCATATCCAACTCCTGATTAAAATTGTAGGTGCCATGCCAGAAACTCATGGCTGAGGGTTCAAAGTGCTCCCAAAGCCAAGGTAAAGCCTCCTTTTCGACATCACTATTGAAATATTTTCGTTTCCAGTCGTCAAAGCTAAAAGAACAACTTGGTAGCTGTGATAACCAGGCATTTTTTTGTGCTTTCTCAGGTGTAGGTTCAGTGGGAATTGTTGGGTCATCTTTTGCTGCGGCTTTCTGCTTTTTAGTACCGGTAGATTCCTTTTTATCTTGTTTTTTCTCTTTTCGATCCTTTTTATCTTCCTTGTCTTTCTTCGATTTTTTATCACATTTTTCAGAATCTTTCTGAGTATGACCCCTGATTTTTTCATATAGTTGTTCTATTATCATCAACTGTACTGTTGAAAGTCACGGCTTTATCACACGGGTGAATAGTATGAATATGCTCGGCGAATTTAGGTATCCCGGCACATGAACGGATGTAATTCACGACACGAGGATACTGAGCTCTCCAATCCTCTGTAAGAAACTAGTTTATCACAGACTCACATTTTCATAAAGTGGCAAAAGTTCGCAAAATACCGAAACATCGCATATGGTTATCTGATTATCTGATAGATATTTTGTGGTTGCCAACCTGGCTTCCAAAACTTTCAAAATCTCAGTTAGGTGCTGAGTTGCTGCTTGTGTTTCCTAAATCACCTATGATAAACATTTTTTTCAGGATGCACAAGACCAAGAGACGGATAAATAAGGGCCTTCATGATAAAATGAAGTTCTTGTGCGATGTTCATCATCTCGTAAGTTCTGAGATTATGGTGATAGTCGTATTCAGAAACTAGAATCACGTCGACACAAACTGTGTAGCAAAACCACATCACAATCAGAAGATGCAAACGAACGTGACTCAAATGCAAAACAGGACGCCAGAGGAAACCTTTTCTTCACATCATCCGTGAATTCTTCAACTTCGATGTGAATGTGGTTTAAACTTGCGGCTATAAGGATCTTATTGGCCCAGACATTCAAGTGACTACGCTCGAAACAGTAAAGTATCTTAAATTAAAAATTACTCACGGCAGACATGTCCTCCTCGAGTGGTCCGTTATCTACCGAACACCACCGACCATGGGCTTAGCGTACCAAATACTTTGTCATGCAAGTTGTCGTTCTGTTTTGAATCTTGGGCTCGTCGTCTTGATGGGCAATTCAGTTTTAATCACTTTATATCTTTTGAATCTCTGGTTATCTTTGTAAAATTTATTGAATGTGTGAATGGATCGCATGTTCTCGTAACCATGTTTTACATCCCAAAAGACTCATCTTCAGTATACTCAAATTATCTTTCACAAAGTTCGCTCATGAAAATGGTAGATTGGTGATAAACCTGCTCCAATATTCAAATTTTGTGAATATGTGCTCTTAACGCCTTCTTGGTAAATATCACTTACGCAAATCACAACCACCAGTTTTATTTAATTTTCCAGGTACTTAATGGTATTAGCGTAAATTGAGCTATTGGATGGACAGTTTTTGGAGTTCAAACTTTTCCCGCCAATATCAAAAAATGGTTCAACTGAAGCTAAGAACGCTCCCCTTATATTTTTTATACAAAAGATTACGCTGTGTTTATTCAAATATTAACTTTTAATTCATCTACTTAGTTTAAATTTATAAAACTGGAGCTAAATTTAGTTTAAACATTTTTATTCTTGTTGTAAATTCATAATGCATTAATGAATGAAAAAATTCTTCAAATGATTAATATTATTCAGTATAAAAGTATAAAGTGTCTGGGAACATTTAAAAATGGACTCAATGATTATCTTGGTATTTTCTCCTTCACTGAAACTCAGTGATAAAATCGTCAATTCAATTATATTTACCTCTTTGACAAACTAATTTGATCTCTTTATTGGGAACATTTTTAACACAAGAGCATTCCGGGTGCCCTCTGTAGTATTTTTACAAGCACCTGTAAAGGATCTCGAAATTTTTCCGGATGATTTAAGGTAAAATGATCATACGCAAGTTCTGCAGATTGTTATAGCTTAGAAGTAATCCGTGATTATTTTCGAGCCTGGAAACATATATGAATATAGTTGACAAAAGTTTGCATGCTCTTGAATCCTGCACTTAAACAAGAAACAGCTTCCGCTTTGTAGTTCGTTCGGCTACCACATACAGGTTTTTTCATATAACAATAAACTTTTTGCGTTAATAAATGCACTTTGTAATATTTAACAAATTAACTGAAAAATTAATTCATTCACTGGTATTCTCTTCCGTTAGTCTCTTCTTTCATGTTTTGAGAAATACAACTTTTAAAGAAAAAACTACCTTTAAATGGATGGATGTGGTTTACGGAGGTCATAGCAGTAGAGACAGGGGTTTCAAGTCTATTTCTTCTTTTGAAAGTTCAATTTCGTTCTTTCGTTTATTTCATTTAGTTTTACAGTTAAAATTTCACTTAAACTGTATATAAACCAATCTCTTCGGGTTGGAAAAATTGGAAAAGTGGGGAGGTCGAATTTCTCATTTCCGACAACAGCGCCTCCATCATTTTGAATTAGAGTATTTCGCGTTTACATAATCTGAAATCTGTGATTTTGTCATTTCTGAAAACTCAACCAAATCCGATATTTTAAAATTCGCCGAAATCACAACCCCTAGATGGTATAATTTTGTAAAAAATATTTATCATGTTAAGAAATGCGTGTTAACAAAACGAACCTCCTAATTAAACAGATGGTGACTAACTAAAACTTTCCAAATTTTTCTAACCAAAAAGATTGATTTTTACCTTAGTTANCCAGATCGTCCGTGTCGGCACATTCAGTAAAACAATAAGGTATTTAGAGCGAAGCTAGGATTGTATTAAATAAACCTACTGTACTTTCCGGCGTATACCAGCTTTTGCACTTAAAAATTCGCTCTGTAATATTTAAAAAATTAATTAAATATATTGTTATTCTCCTCCGATAGTCTCTTTTTCATGTTTTTAGGAAAATTTTTTTTAGAAAAAGCCACATCATTAAGGATGCCTGTGGTTTAAGTAGGTCATACGAGCAAGTATAGGGTTTGTAGGCCTGTTTCTTCTTTTGAAAGTTCAATTTCGTTCTTTCGTTTTTTCATTTATTTTCAAGTTTTACAGTTAAAATTTCATTTTAACTAGGTAAAACCAAATTTTTTGGGTTTTAAAAGTTGGAAATTTAGTTAGCTACCATCTGTTTAATTTTGAGGTTCGTTTTGATAAAATAGAATTTGTTGAAATGTTAAATAAATTTTAAAAAATAATAGAATACGAGGGGTAGTAATTTTCGGGAATATTAAAATATCGGATTTTGTAAATTTTTTAGAAATTACAAAATCATAAAATTCAGATTTCTTAAATGCGCTACACTACTTCAGAATGATGGAGCCTCTGTTGTCCCTAATGAGAATTTCGAGCTCCCAATTTTTCCAACTTTTCCAAGCCAAAAGATTGGTTTTTGCATTTTTAAATGAAATTCTAACTTGAAAACTAAAAACTAAATAAAAAAATCGAAAGGACGAAATTGAACATCCAAAAGAAGAAATAGACCTATAACCCCTATACTTGCTCGTATAACTTCCGTAAACCACAGCCATCCTTACCGGGTTTTGCGATCAATCGATCGCACCTAATTTTTCTTTAAAGAGCTGAGATAAATGATAGTTTAATTCAATAAATATATTGAATGTATTAACCAAGATAAGGATGGTAAAAATATCATGCAAGATCATCCGTTCGGCGAGTTTTTTTGACCGTGGAGCGAATGGCAACTCAAGTTAATCAGGTTAAATACTTGTAAACTTTCCTGCTACACAAACGATGGAGAAATTTAGTAACAAAAAAACGCAAACTCTATTTGGCTGCATGTATATTTAGAATCTATTTCTTCGAAGTAATTAGAAATAAGCGAATACCACGTAAACACAATGCATAATTCCTGTTTCTGAAAACAAATGAACGTTTACAATATTTTAACTGATCAAATTCTATTGTCCTTCGCTCTATAGTCAAAAAACATTTGCCAAATTGATTATCCTGTATGATATTTTTAAAATTTTCATCTTGGTTAATACATTCAATATGTTTACTGAAGTAAACTCTCACTTGGTATCAACTGTTTAAAAAAAAATTAGATGAGATTGAAATTATTGCAAAAACAGGTTAATAAATAGTATTTTAATTCTCTGACTTAAAGAAGGGAGTATTAACCACATACCATTGCATTGAGGGCAGATTCACGATCTAATCGGGAACACATAGCCATCATTTTTCTCAACCATCTATGGATAATATATATGTAGATTAATTAAGCTCATCCGTGATGCATGGCTCCACAGAAATTCGTGAAAAACCAAAAAAATACTCTTGCTGTCTTTTTCTTAAAGGACATACTTCTTGGCGAGTATCGTCGTAAAAACTGATCCCTTTCATAGATGTAATAGAAAGAATAACTTTAAGTTCACACCAATTAACTCATCCCAATGCATCACCAATCTTCAGCACAACTTGCGCAAATAAAATTGCATTATGAACCTTTTTTATAGTCATTGAATCCTCAAGCAATGGACAATGCGTGTCTGAAGACCAGTAAAAAAAACTTATGAATTTAGTGATTTTATTAAATTTGGGGGTACATTACAACAGATTTTTATAGTTGAATAAATTTTGGGATCTGGCTATATTTTACCAGACAATATGTAAGGATTCAAGCCAAAACTACATTTTTTACATTTTGTAACATTCTCCACAAATTTTTCAATTTTAAAATTAATGGCTTGACAGTTTTTTTTCTGAAATAAGGCATCAGTAATGAATATAATTTCTCGACAGAAACCTAGGCACGTTCTAGAGTTGTAATTGTAATAAAAACTCTGTGAATGATCATTCTATTAGTCATGACATTATTTCGAATTACTAAAAACAGGCCATGGGAAATCGGTTAAAATGAATGTATGAACTACTGTTGCATCAATTACCCAAAATAGGTGGCTTTTCAGATACTCTTGATATTGAAAATCTTCTAATTGATTAGATCAGCCATATTTAAAACGTCTTATACATCGTGTTCAATTATGCAGTGTTATAGTCCGAGGTAATCTCATCCAGGCTTCGTATTTTCTATCACAGTTTGATAGCTCATCTAGATAGGATCGAATTGGGATAATACAGGTGGATTACATATAATCACAAATACCATTACTCAATCCCGTCATAAATTTCCTCCACTCAAAATGAACCACCTACACTGTCATTTGACTAATATAAAGGATTCGTATGAGATAAGATCCTATTTTCAAATTACTACAGAAATCGAACAGGTACACATTTTTGAAACATTCGTGACGATCGTAACAGGCGAAACTAATTTTTGTGAATGATAAACGATCACTAACACAATTTAAATATGTATCAAAATCACAATCTTCTCATTTTATAAAAAAACGCAAATCTCAATTTTGAAATATTTGAAAACTCCGATACATTAAAATTGTATTTTGCATTCATCACTATTCGAGTTTTACAACTTTGATAATCCTTAATTAAGCAATCGGAGACCTCCACAACAAGAAAATATGGTTTTTAGTTAGTCGTGCTAGGTGAATCAACACTTTTGACCCCTTGCTTGTCACTTGATAACTAGGTAACATCGATCTCACTTGTGTTTATTCTAATTCTCTTGATGAGTTTTGGTGTAATTTAAGCAAACCTTAGTGATCGTAATGGCTTGGAAAACTCAATTATTTTATCATGGATGAAGAGTAATTTCGCTTCTTATTCTGAAAACCATTTTTTCATGCAGCGGAAACAACCCACAATTAAAAATATACAAAACGACATCAACTTCTTTGTAAAACTTTGTTCTTAATTTAGAGGACCCTCTGATCTGTGTGAAAGGTGTCATATTCGCAGGTAAAGTTTGGGATAGTTTTCACGTGTCTGAATTCTGGTTTTCATCAACTATACCCCATGGGACTTTGGCATATTGCGTATTCAGCGATTAGAATACTTCGGATGTACTCCCTTTCACATACAACTCACGTATATGATTTTTGTTTGACATGAACTTACACCTTATGATCTAGGTCAACATTCTTTGGAATTATAAGCATTTCTATATGGCGAGTTCCCAGGCCTCTGCTGCATATTGAGTCCAGGATTTGTGTTTTTCAACCAACTGAACATTAATCCTAAAATAATCTGATTTTGGGCAGCCCAACCTTAAGATTCGATATACTTCCATCAGAAAGAATTTCGGACTTTTTGAAGACGGTGTCTTCATCGGAAATATCACGAGATGGAACGAATGATAAGACGTTTTAGGGAATAACATTCAAGATTCTAGAAAAACCCATCCAAAGAATTTTCGAAAGTGGCAGTTCAAAGGTTATTAGCCTTGAATACTCTCAAAACTACAGGCAAACTCGATATTTTTTCCCTGCTTTTACTGTCGATACCAACAAGAGCAAACCTTAACTCGCTGTTAATAACGCTTGTTTCAAGATTGATTTTTATCCACTGAATGTTTCACTTGGTCTGTCTACTATTTTTCCGGTCTACCTCCACATCCTTCTTAAAATTTTAAATCAGTTTATTCGGCAAGTTTATCGAGATGACCACAAGTTACTGTTTATAATTCTACCTTTTATTAAATCATGTGTCTCAAAGTGCTAAAATTAAAAGTGCGCCTGAAGCAAAATCAATTTTTTGGGGACCCGGCGATAGACATGCATATTGGCAGTACTAGATATGAGTAAAATAATCAACAATTCTACTCATGCGAACCTCCCACGTCAATGAAAAGGGCCACAATCCATTAGTTGAAAATTTGTTGAAAAAAATGGATCAGGAAGGCACTGAAAGAACTGCGTTACATAAGTAAATTGTACACATATTTAATATGATAACCCCTTCATCCCAACAGCTTTTATGGACACCTAGAAATTATTGGCAATGGAAAATACAAGAGGAGTCATAGATGATACATAGGAGGAATTCCTGCCTTCCGGAATGATTTATGATGATTTCGGCGTTGGTTTGAAGATTAAAAACCAAACGCCGGCATATCACTGGACCGTTTTCCAGAAGGCGGAAAACTGTTTTTGAAATCTTACCTTTCGAGACACGATTCTAGATCGGATCACAGGCCTAGTATTCTGAAAAGTATTTGACTCATAAACATTGACATGTTCACATGAATCTGCTCTATTAGGGTTTTATACCGAGTGCCATTAGCTTATTCGATCAGCGATTATCCATGTTCATGGCTCAAGAATGAAAACATCCTGACTATATTAAATATTGAGTATTTAACTGAACTCATAAGAAGAGCAAGGTATATGTGGGTAAACCACTACATCTCGAACCATTTTCATTTTTGATTCAATAAGGTGATAGGTAGAAAATTAATCGAAATCGCTCTATTATTTTTATCATTGGCACATTAGTGATATTAACGTGTCAGCTAAGCAATTATTTGACGAGTTTTCATTATAGACGTTGTTACAATGACTCAAGGCTTTGGAGGATAAGAAAAAGTAGATTTTTCATTTCATCAGATGAAACTGATCATTGTGTAGTTGAAGCATACTGCCGTATGGAACACGGTATATAATTTCAGGAAAACGTATTTGCTTTAGATTCCAAGCATGTAGAAATATTGATGTATAGAACGTTGCTTATCACTTACAGAGTTGAGGTAAATATTTTAAATGGTGTTTGGCATGAAGGTGGAATGAACCACCTAAAACACGCCGAACGCCTAAAACCGCCTAAAATTCACTCACGTGCGTTAATCCTTGAATACGTAAACATTTGATGCAATTCAATTTTAAGTCCTTTTTCATGTACAACTGTTCTGTTTTTAGTTTAAGCTATTAAAATAAATCTATCCAATTACAACCTACCCCCTTGAGAATCATTCTTATCAGATTTGAACACTAAGGTTTTTTATCTGTTTTAGAAAGTTTTTTTGGTTTTTGTGTTGATGTCTTATGCTTATGACTTTTTTTTATTTTGTATCATTTTATTTGTTTTTTTTCACTCTGATGAGCATTCTTTCTTATTTTTTTATTCACTAAGAAGATAAGAGCGATTTTAATCTTCCTTGATAAAAATACACGCTCATCGCCAGAATTGTTAATATTTTTTGCCATTTTAAAAACATTACCCTCTAGTTAGAACATAATTAAATGGGGAATCAGTTTTTAATGATATATTATCATATTCATTTAAAAAAGCGGAGTGTTTATATCCAGATTTTAGGCGTTTCATTCCTACTACCGTTTGGCAGAATGTCTGTCTGTCTTTTATCGTCTAACCCAGGCATGCTGATTCTTGTTGAAAGAGCAGGCACTCCGAATATAGGAGACGTAATTGGCACTAACATCGAACGTGTAGCATCAATCGTTGTTCCTCTCATTAACATTACTACAAAGTGCCGGATTTGTTTACGTAACCTGGCTATTAGCAAAAAAAAGATGTCAGATTCGCAGAAAATGTTTAGTAACTATTTCTTTGGGGCTTCAGGTTCATCGCCAGAATTCGTTATTGCTGAATCATTATGAGTTTAAAATACAAGAAAAACACGCGGTTTCGAGTCTCTAGCACTCAAAAGCATGTAGCACGTTCAACAGCGTCAAGATAGTCCTTAGAATGATGGAAATATTGACTCTAATTGGTGGAGTTTAAATACACAAGAATATTCCTGGGGACCTGCATAGTGTTGATAATGGTCGTTTCTGAACTTCCATGTCATCATTAAGCTGGGTTTGAAGAATATAAGACTGTTTGGACTAAAAAGAGTGACAGTTTTCTAAAAAAATGTTTTTCTAAGACTTAAAATAGAAAAAGACTATTTAAATTGTTATAAATCAGGTTAGTTTATCACAACAAATTATCAGTTAGTGTTCATTTTTGTCAAATGTGTTTCGGCCCTGTAGAAAAAACAGTAAAAACTGCATTGGCACTCTCCAAAAGCCAAAATGTCTCGTTGATATTTGCAGTAAATGGGCTGTACCTTATTATCAGAGGAGCTATACCACGTGGAGGAGTGAATGACAAACTTTGGAAGCCGTTCCAACAAAGTTAGCTACAATAATTGAATATTAAAAAACACGTTTACTTCGAAAACCCCCAGTCATTCAAGTTCGAACCGCCATATATTTTTCAAAACAAGGTACAGCCAGCTCCGGTTAAGCGCACACTCATATTAAATGCACACAAAGTTTCAGTCCTGTTTTCATGTGGCCCTGTGTATTTACTCCGGATATCTGCACACCCCGATTTAGTGCACTTTTTTTCCCGGTCCTGAAGTTGTGCACTTAGACGGAGTTGACTGTATTACTTCCCATTACCTGCGCGCCAATTTCCAAAATCTTTTGACACTTGAGATATCAAGGTAGCATCGTTAGGACAAAAAGTCAATTTTCGTTCCTCTGTACATGATGATTGAATCAAGCATCGAAAAGCACTGATGGAAATTGAGAATAAACATAGCTAAACTGAGCTGATGAATCTAATTCAGCTTCCTGAATCATATCGAATCGCAAAGGTTGAATGCAATTTTTAGTCTCAACAAATTTTAAACGAATTATAGGCTTATTTCAAAGTTTCAAATCTGGATGCGAAATGATCCAATGTTGTTGGTTCCTTGGATTGAATGGTCCGTTGTGCATAAACTTTACTGTTGTTTTTCCAGAATTATAGGCGTGAAATCCATGATCATTATGAGGTTCCGCTGCAATAATGAGTTTATTGTTTTTCCTCAATTAGATTGCAGTAGCTCGGTTTTTAATTCCATGAAATTGTGGGTGTTGGTGCCAAAACTGTTTTTGGAATAATTGTACGGTGGCAGGCTTTGATTAGGTATCGAATCAACCGTTTATTGAAATGTGTCCGATCTATATTGTGGCGCATGAAT
Source organism: Thelohanellus kitauei (assembly GCA_000827895.1). Classification (NCBI taxonomy): domain Eukaryota; kingdom Metazoa; phylum Cnidaria; class Myxozoa; order Bivalvulida; family Myxobolidae; genus Thelohanellus; species Thelohanellus kitauei. The sequence continues at coordinate 68,956 of JWZT01001813.1, read as the reverse complement.
TTAATCCTAGCTTCTTTTAAATATTTTTGGCAAAAAACCCGTTACCGCACAATTAACCCCGAGTTCACAGTTCGACAAAAATGAGAACTGATAATGACTCATTTCAATCATAATAATGGCGGAATTATATAAATTGATAAATCCCTCCAACGGGCATTGTATTTAAACAAAGACTTTCTTAAGATCATATTTCTTAGTTTGTGTTGGGGTGTAATATTAATGTCGTTTTCTGATGAAGATATGTTGTCATCCGATCTGGAAAACCCAAGCCTCTACAACGAGGATGAGGATCAAGAAATCTTGGAAGAGACCGATAATGCTGTGTCTCCTGGAGATCATGTTAATTGCGAGATAGAAATTTTCAATTCCCCTCAATTGTATGACTAATAATTATCAGGTCGATCTCGGCGTTAGATCTGGAAGCAGTCTCGGAAACATTGGGTGATTTTATGGCCGATCAAACAGAAAACGACAACTGTAATCTCACATTCGACACACTTAAGTTAATATTTTTGTTCCTGTTCCCCTCTGTTCGCCTACGTTTCAAAGGGGACACGCAGGCATACGAGCATAAACACTTCCAAGATGTATCCTTGTCAATAGGCAGGAAAAAGTTCATTGGGTTCTTTATGGCTGTTCTTTCGACCATTTTGCACCAAATGGATGAAAGGAGGAACCAAATTAACGAAGAATCAAACGACAGTGGCTACTACGAAGCTTCCAATATGAGTTGAAATAAATTCCACTTCTATATTTTACTCACATTTTTATCACTTATTGTTGTCTCCTCAATTTCAAAATTTCGCCAATAATTATTATCCCAATACCAATCAACTAAAATTGGATTCAACACTCAACATCAGCAGCCCTTACAAGAAAGCGGGTCGTTTCTGTTCACCTTTCGTTGGATCAAAATGGGTACTGATCATAAGTAGTAGTAGTAGGAAATAAACCGATCCTTCTAGAGCAGATACTCAGTGAAGTATCTTGAACAGTTGTTTGTAAGAATAATCCGATAACAAACCAGTCCAGTTAATATGATGGAGACTTTTGAAGGTATGTTTTCTCATAGTCCACTCTTCTTTCATCCCACTATAAATCACTGTCAAGAATTCCCATTTGAAACAATCCGATTACTCTGACCTTCTCATGGGATTATCAAAGATTAAAAATTAAATAATTTGTAAAAAATGGTGGGCAGAATGACTGGATTGATTGTCTTAAGAAGCTAATTTCTGAGTGAAATTAAATCATAAGGTAAAATAAAACACAGAATCAGCCAAAAAACTTATCGCATTATAGAGTCTAACTACCAAACTTGCAACGTTCTAACCTATGTTTTGAACGCCCAATAAAATTCGATTCATAATCTTCGGGTTTACATTCATCAAATATTTTGACGAGTATAGCTGCATTCTTCAAACTATGCTCAAGAAATTTCATTAAAATACAGCTGACCCAACTCCAGAAATGTCCGATATTTTCTCTGTAAATAATATTATTCTCAGAAGAGTTAGGGATCACGTCATATAACGTTTTCAAAATAATTTACAAAGTTATGAATTCCTTGATTCATGCGTAATGTAACTGAAAATCACAAATATATCACATTTTTGGTTGAGTAAAACGAATATATCTTTGATAAAATTCTACAAATCAACGAAAGAGATGACTGAATAAGTCTACCTATTTAGTTGAATCTGGGTTTCCATAAAAAACATGCTGGAGATTGACGTTTTCCAACAACCGATAGTTCTCGAATGTGGTCTGAAAGAATATCTAGTTCCATACATTACATTTGTTTAGTGCGCAAGACAACGATGTAACATCTAGTTTTTTTCGAATTAGATATGACTTAAATCAACCAAAAAGACAATGAATGTTTAACTACTTTAATTGTTTTAATTACTTGACATAATAGTTGCAGAAATATCTCAATATAACAAGGTAAATCAGATAATTGATGCTTGTTATACACACTCTTGATATTAATGGTTTGATAAAGAAAATACTTTTCAACTATTGATTGAACTAACCTTGGCTTAAATGCATATTATGGTAATAATTACCTTGATGAATTTTTATTAGAAGCTGTGAAGTGATTCAAAATATTTATTTAAAAATCAGCAATTCCGGTTTTTGCATTTAAAAATGCACTTTGCAATATTTAACAAATTAACGTAAAAATTAGTTAAATATATTGTTATTCTCTTCAGATAGTCTCTTTTCATGTTTTGAGGGAAAAAAGTTTAGAGACAAAACCTCATAATTAAGGATGGCCGTGGTTTACGGAAGTCAAACCAGCAAGTAAATGGTTTACTGGTCTATTTCTTCCTTTGTAAGTTCAATTTCGTTCTTTCATTTAGTTTTACAATTATAATTTCATTTTAAAAGTGTAAAAACCAAAATCTTTGGGTTGGAAAATTTTGAAATTTTAGTTAGCCACCATCTCTTTGATTTGGAGGTTCGTTTTGTTAACACACATTTTTTGACATGGTAAATAAATTTTACAAAATTATTACATATGGGGCTTGTAATTTTCGGGGAATATTAAAATATCGGATTTTATGGATTTTTTCAGAAATTACAAAATCAACGAATTCAGATTTCTGAAATGTACGACACTCTACTTCAAAATGCTGGAGGTGTCGTTGCCCGTAATGTGAATTTGGACCTCCTTAATTTACCAACCCGAACGATTGGTTTTCACCCTGTTAAAATGAAGTTCTAATTGTATAACTAAAAACTCAATGAAAAAATGAAAGAACGAAATTGAACTTTCAAAACATGAAATAGACCTGAAACCTCTGTACTTGCTTGTATGACCTCTGTAAACCTCAGCCATCCTTAATGATGTGGTTTTATCTTTAAACATTTTTTTCCTTAAAACATGAAAAAAGAGACTATCGGAAGAGAATAACAATATATTTAACTAATTTTTATGTTAATTTTTAAATACTACAAAGTGCATTTTTAAATACAAAATCCATTATCTTATTTTCATGAGTGATTTCAGTTATTCTAAAAAGGTTCAAAAATGTTTTTTTTTCTTATGTTGGGTTCATTATTTATAGTTATCTTAATTTATAGTCATTTCTAACTTTATATTTCTAATATCTTTGGCCATCACATCAACGATGTGTTCGCTATTTTATTTTTATACAATTTAAAAGCCCATAAATTAGAAATTTTTGTTTCACCCACAACCTTCCCCCTTACATAATTCAAAATTTAATTCTTCTTGTAGAATCTCCCAATATCCAAAAAACCTACTTACAGTTGATATTTGCTAGAATTTGAAAAAGTACGAATCAACCAAAAATTATGTCAATTAAGCTTGAAGTTGTACATTGAAGTAACTCAAAGGTAAATGGATTACATTTTAGAATTAATCGTGAGATTTTTTTAAATTTAAAGTTAATACCATATCCAGGATTGTGTTCATGATCCTAACCACGCCAGTTATCAATAAGGAGTTTCAACATCCACTTCAGAACTCTTGGTTCTCTCAATAAAATTTAGCTCCACAGAAAATTAAACAAACTTGATAATGGATATTTAGACACACGTGAAATAAGATGATTCCAGAATTTAAACAACGGTCGTTCACTGTCGAAACCTTAACCTTAGAGGGAGTGATAATCACGTGTCTATTTTTTATTAGTTTTCTAAGAATCTACTTAAAGATGTTTAGTAGTTTAACTAATTTACAGTTTAACCTATTTGATTTCATCATAAGCTCTGATATCTTGAGACAGCTACAACATAGTTGATCTTCCCGATATGATGGGCGAGACTAAACAGAACCAGATTCCCCTTTTTATAGATAAATTTTATCATCGTTTTAAAATAGACCTTGATCTTAGAGGCGATACATTTTGTCGAAGCCACCTGGATTTACTTAGGTGGAATCCTAAGTAGCCAAACTTTTTTGACATAGATCTCCTAGGTACAGCCTAGTTTCCCAGATCAAATCGATGGACTCGCATACATAAATATGTCAAAAAGCTGTCAATCAAATTCATTCACATTGAATTTCGGAATCAAAATGTTTTATGATCCACCGAGAACTGAAGTATTTGAATCCCAGGCCTAGTATTTTTCATTGCTTTTTATTCTCTATAATCACTCAATCGAGGGCAAATGAGGGAAAGATTTGCATTCTATAAAAAAAGAAACGAAGCTAGATGTAATTACCTGAATTTTGTTTAAAAAGTAACAATTTATTGTGTATCCTGCATTTTTAAACAAATACTTTGAACTTCAAGGAATGATAACAAAAACCCATAATTTCTTGAGTTGAAGAAGAAGTTATGTTTTACCGCATGATCAAAGCGGCGTTTCAATGCATATAAAGTGGATACCATGCAAAAATATTATGTCATAATACTAACTTTGAATACGTCATCAAAGTGACACTTGATGTGGGCGCTCCCTATTTTCTATTTATGTAGTATTAATACACCTCCCCAAAGCGTAGGCATATGAGAATCAAATATTTATCTGCTATAAACTTATTGTTTAAGCCGTTAAACAATCTTGATGCAAGAAAACTGCGAGGGACAATATTATTGCTTGATACCTTGAATCAAAGTGCGGCCAAATATTTCTAGCTTTTTAGCTAAGATCATAAGTGGCTTCATCGGTAAGTACTATAACAACAAAAGTAGTTAAATCTATTCGGGTCTGTGATTGCATATTGGTTTCCAATAACCCGTCGATCTACCATACGTAATTTGGCTGATCTAACTAACTCTGGTCTATTGCAAAGGCAGTCAGAGATTGATGATAGAGTAAGACACTAAATAAATCTCTGGATATTTGATTCGAATGTGATCATTTTTTGTAGATCCACCTGATAATTTGTTCAACAGTTCTTGAACATCCTTATTTGATCGTCATCTACTTCAAATACTTTTACGTCCTCAGCTAGACCCTTGATATTTTAGATGATCACTAATCATAACTTGTATTGGTAGTGATCACTATTTTGTCTTAATTGGCAGAGGCCAAACCATCAACTCGGCGGTTTAAGGCATCAATTAGATGCTTCAAAATACCTTTATGATTTATTAAATGATCTGATAGAACCTAGTTCGACGTGTTCAAACTATCACGAGAATTTCATAGGAAATAGATCCTTAGATAGAGAGGTGCCATTATTAAAATCAACTCAGATTATTCTGGACATTTCATCTGAGTTTCTGGGGAAGGGGGACATATACAAGTACGTCCTCAATTGATTGAAGCCGTGGTTTATGCTGACGCTTCGAACCTTTGTCGTCTATTCATTAGTTTTTCAACATCGCCCTTAATTTATATGCTCAAACTTTAAAAAATGGTCAATATATGTATTCGTGTTTTCAATAAGTTTTGACAATTAAAATCCCGAAGTTTCTCTTCTCCTTTTCTGGTGTTCTAATCATATGGCATCCAGCCACTCAATATTTTTTTAGCACTCATGGTAGCGTAATGTTCACCCAAGTCACACGATTTCTAATTTGAGGACCAAAGGCAATGATGAGGCGTCTTTATTTGTTTCATTTTTATACCGGTGAAAAGTTTCGAGGAATTACGCAGTTGGCAGTTAAGGTTACCAATGGGGCAAGGTCTAGACATAGAAACTGATTTTGTTTGACTTAAAGGCGATAAAGTTCAATTTATTTCAACACACAGATTACTCGCAGTAGAGTTTGGATCCTTGTACTTGTTAACGGTTAAAGGGTCAATTTTTAATACATATCTGGTCATGCCATCGCCAGGTTTCAGAGACAACATCTTGAAATTCCTTGTTTATGAATTATTGGTATTGAAATCTAAACATGTCCTCAGTCGCGTAATGTCGTTGATCTAAGACGTCCGATTAGAAATGGCCGAAATCGATTACGAAAATGTAAACATCCGAGCATCGGATATAATATTGTTTGATCATGAAACAACGGTATCTTTCATAACTAATGTATCTTTATCGGCTTCATCATAAACTGGTCATTATCTACGAAATTGATATCTATTTTTCAGTTAATGTAGATTTAGATCACTTTTATCTCTTGGGTTTTAGAAAGGTTCATGCGTTAATTTGTTAAACTATCAGTTAAGTGTTGATTTTATGCTGATCAAGAAAATGTTAGATCTAGAAAGTAACATATCTATGTAAAAAGCTGTCACAACTGTTCGGGATTTTTATTCAAACAAAACGTGTTTATTGTTCCGATTGGTTGTGAACTATTCGATATTTTCAATTATTCAAATTTCAAACTGGGAATTGTTTTTAAACCACATAGGGATTTCTACCTGTATGTTTCTTTGTAAATGCCGCTTATAAGCATTTGATTTGTGTTTTATCCTGTCATTGTTAAATTAACCAATCACAATAAGCCTGCTGAATGCTAAAGGATAATAATATTCATGCAACCAATCTGAAAGTTTCCTCCAATGATAATTATATTTTTAGTATCCAAGGGTTGAAAGCTGTCAATTAAAGTCACTCCTTAAGTTTATTACATTATGGCCGGTATGTAAAGGACTTAAAGTTTAAGTTGAGGGGGTTAATAAATTGTAAGCATTTTAAGATGAATTTTAAATAAAATATGCAAAATTGCATCACGTTTTAGTTACGTCACGAGAATCCTAAAAACCTTTGACATAGTATGCCACGTCTGTGCGACCGTTTGCAATTAACAGCACTGTGTTCGATGACGTTAAGTTAATTGGTGTTTGTCCAGTAGTTATATATGGAATTTCATATGGTATAAATAATGTAATAAATCGGTTATTGATAAATAATATATGAGAAAAATCTGCAAAAGATCAAAAATACAAAGACAACGGTTTATAGATTTAAATTGAAAATATCCAACAGAAAATCCTTTTAAATACTTGAAAGAGACAAAGAGAAAATAATTTTTTTAGAAACTGTGGTCATTCAAAGTCGAACCAGGTGGAGGGTGAGTCATTAATCCTATATTTTTAAATTCATTTCACAAGAAAGATTAAATCATGATATCTGTAAATTTGGAATCTGGCCACAAATTAGTGACTTGTCTAGTATTGTGACTTCAAACAATTAATTTTTTAAGATATAAAATAAAGGATTAATAAATAGTTGTTTTACACTCGAACATGCCAGTTCTATTCATGACTATGTAATCAGCATAATTTGTATCGGATTTGTTTAACCGTTATATAAATGGCAGTTAGACTCAAATTTGAATAAAATCAGACACCAAAACTACTCAAACATGAACACAGAAATTCTGGATTGACGTTAAGTGAAACTAATATCGATATAATATCAATCGCAACCATAGAAATGGAAATACAAGATTGCGTAACGAAAATTGACACATTTGGATTTGTTCGAAACATATCGGATATTGGCGATTTTTGGACACTGCGGGCAATAATCGTTGCGTGGGTGTTTGAAGTTAATACACGCGATCGCAAACAAATATCCGCTTGAATTGAAATTTAACGCCAAGTTTTTGACGATGTTTTGAAATTAAATGAGATTGATAATAATAGAACAAGGCATTAATACAAACATGAAATTTGAATCGAATGAATAGCATCATTTTAAGCTATCGTTTAGTGGAAATGAACCAACGTGATGGGTTATTTAGTGGTTGTTATTGGTGTGTTTGAAGGCACAGTGATCACTTAACCCCTATTTCCATGGGAAATATGGGCTCAGAAAATAATCGGCAAGCAAAAGAATTAAGTCAAGGGATTTGAACAAACGATTTAATATGAGACCTACATGATAATATTTAAGAAATATAGAGGTAATATTCGGTCACAAATCGCATAAACATATCTTCATTTGATACTTTTTTCTGATTAAAAGTGGTAAGATTGTTGGAACATGTCTGGTTGGCGAAATTTATTGGCGACATTTTTAACACCACAAAACTGTCTGTATCCCTGGCCACATTTGTCAAAACATAGTTATTTTTTTGATATTGGACACCTGAAATAACGAGGTGGCCATTTTTGTGATGAGTCCAACATCAGGGATTATGTTATTAGATAATCGAAAGGATTATAAGAATCTGAGAATTGAAATTTAACCATTTGAATGTAATCATAAAACGGTTGTGATTTCCGGATTGAATTGAATATTTTGCATATATTGATGTTTTGAATTGATTATTTACTCAATGATTCCATAAAGCGATCAAGTGCCAGTTGTACCAGGTGGAATCGGTGGAAAAATCCGATTCAATCAATTTGATAATACGCTAATCCCTATAGATCAGTTATTTTGAATCGGTTCAACATTTACGTGCCCTCGCCTAATTCCTGTAATCGTGAAAATAATCTTATCTGCTTCGAAAGTCGAGTAATTATCGTATCAATAAAACATATTTTAAATTAGAGGATTTAACCCCTATCACCGATTCCAACCACCTCCGATTTTTCAATTCGTATTGTGTATTTAGCAAGAACATCATTCAATCTTGAGTTTGTTGGTACGCCGCGTGATATTTATTGAATTGATTTGATCAAGTTCCGATATAGATTTGATACCATGGACAAGCACAAGAACTTATCCCTTTCCAGAAGACGGCCAAGAAACCTCAAAATGCTCAACCTCATCGAGACTCAGTTCTACAGAAAATGGAGGCTTGCTCATGACCTCCTAAATACATCAACCATCCCAATTGGACTCTTTGATCAACTGCAAAAGAACTCTTACTACCCCATCAAGTTTTCCCGTCATTCCCCCATCTACTTTGCCCATATCATCGATACTGAAGAGGGAGCCAGGGGGTACGTCAAGTGCCAGTTTTATGTCATGTTCAAGGACTTCCCCAAGTGCGAACCTAAGCGAACAGACTGTCAAGTAAGTCACAATTCCGTTAATTATTTGATATCATTTTTATCGTTAACCCTATTTTATGGCGTCATGTGTACATGTAAACAATACACTATAGACGCCGAATGAATCATTCATATTCATCGATTACATATTTGTGAATGCTCAGGGACTTGTTGGGCTAACCCGATACAACTTTGGCTATTGTTCGGGGTTTACAACATGCTGGCTTATAAAGTTAAACCATTTGCCATCATTAACCATTGCTAATTTTAGTCACAGCTGATGAAATCCTCGCGTAAAGTCCAAATTCCACAGCATCTCTTTCTGACACTCTGTTTGGCCACCAAATTTGAATGCTGGGAATATTCACTTGAGATTAGTGATACGACACAAGTTAAACCTTGTCTTTTGGACATTGTAACACTTGGCGAAATATGCCTCGTCCAAACATTTAAAGTGTGTGTTGGTCTTAAACGCAATTTTCGGCGATTGCCTTACAATATGAGTACTCCTAACCCAAGTGAGACTTCGTATTTAATAGAATATTTAACTTCAATTATTCTTACGTCTGATATGGATGTGAGAGTTTACGGCTCAGATGTAGCATTCCTCGGATATTCCCAATCCCCATTCAATTTTATTAGCTCTTTATCATTTTTGCGCATCGATTCGAAAATGGACACAAGCACGCTGACACCCGAGCTTCCAATAAACACCTCCAACACAGATTCAGGACAATTAATCAGGGTTCCTTCGCCTGCCTATTCATGTCCGGTTGAAAAGGAGAAGCCTGCGACAAGCTCACTCATGGTCGAATCATCCCAGCAAGTATCGACAGAAGAGATGGCACCGAAGACCAACTCTCCCTCCTTTACTATTAATGACACTCTCCATAACTCTGATCATCACCAGGCCGACGAACCGGTTACTCCGCCAAATCGAAGTCCAGATAATTTCAGGATGGCGCGGAAAAGAACATCTAGACACTCGAGAATTCAGTCTCGAAGACGTGGTCGACGCACAAATGGCTCTTTATATCCCGATGAAAATGGTGAACATTACACGGGACGAAGTGACACTCCAGATGGGAGCCAGATGGTGCCCAGGCGATCAACAAGAAGGACCTCGAGGGCTTATGAAGATAGACCGGATACCAATGTGGAAGAAGGTGATGAACGTCCAGAGAGCGAAGGAAGCGGAATAGCTACAAATTCGCCTTATTCTAAGAGAAAAATCAAGGAAGTAATAAAGGCCTAATGTAGATTTTGAATCGTTGGCAAAACGAGGATGAATTTCTACAAGAATATCATGAATTTTACCAGGCTGAGTACCATCATTTGCCAAGAATTCCTAAAATGGGCTGGTTGGAAGGTAAAAACATGTTTAATTCAGTTGACGTATACAAGTTGTTCACAACAACCATTCAGAAAGGTGGGTTCGCAGAGGTTTGAAATGACGTGATTCAGGTTACTCGACGATTACAGTGGAAAGATGTATATAGAACCCTGAACAGCCAAACCATCGTCTCTAACGCTGCTACAACAATAAAGAGTCATTATGCAAGGTAAATCCAATTATCAAACTTAGGTTATGCCTTAAATTTGAATATTATTTATTCGACGAAAACCGGGTTGCCGGAAAGCCATATAATGGGGGCGATTCTCACGATATTAGCGGAGAAAGACAAGATATTAGCCCGAATATTAACTACGAAGATCCATATCACCAGGATACCCATGCACCCTCTGATTTTACAATGAATAACATTTTGGGTGGTCGGATTCCACCACCAGGTACCAATTTTGACAACAAAGATAACCATTTGAATTGTAATCAACCACCAAATTGCCCATCGATCCCCCATTTACCATTCGATAATATGTATCCTCCGCCATATCACCCAAGCGAATTGTTCCGCAGGCCCCTTAATGCATGTCCTTGCTGTATTGAACCTCCACATTTTCATCGGGAAGTTATGTTTCGATCCCCTTCACGTACGATGGAACGGTCGAGGATATCGAGACCACAATTGTACGACCCGGAGTTCCGATCGTTTCACCCATCGCATGTAAATAATCACATCCCTCCGCATTTTCATCCGATGCATCCACCACATGCCCATGATTATCATATGCCATATTACGAACCAAATTTTGCTCGCCACGCAGCCCATATTCATCCATTAGATCATCCTCCAGGTTTCCCACTTGACTACTTGCCACCTCGAAATGGGGATAGACCCCATATGCGCCAATCAAGATTCCCTCCTGTCAACATGGAGAATGTAAATAGCCGTCATCGCCGTCATAGGTGAAGAACTTTAAATCTTTTTACTCAGTGATTCTTTAGTTGTTTCGATTTAGTTTTTGTTTAAATGTTTTTTTTTGATTGATTGCTCTCCCTTCATCAACCAGCTGGGGAGCCATGAAATTCATCTTTCCATATCGAATTTACAGGAAAGCTATACCTGGATCTTATTCATATAAATCTTCCGAGGGCGTTCGTTAAATAGGATAGGGAATAGCGATCATGAACCACGGGATTAGTTGTGTTGATGAATTTAGAGAGGAACCGTTCTCTCATAGTTTCCAGTAACCCGTGGTCTTTTTTTATTCCTAGCTTGTTTGACAAATTTTGTTGACCCCCAAAAAATTAGCATCCAAAATTATCTTAAGAACACATTCCTGTGACTAATCGATCGCCATTTCAGATTCTGAACAACTTTATTTAGGGCTTTGAGTAGATATCATTATACTTGGATACTGACCTTATCCATTAGTAGGCAGTCTTTCCGGTTCTTTCATGAATTATTGGAAAATTTTTAAGCTATCAAATGCTTGAAACTCTTCATAGAAATAAACTCGCAAAACAAATAAAAATTAATTAGATCAAGAGTAGGGTAAACATATAGATCTTTATTCAACTAATTTTTGTATCGGCTCTAGAGGATTTAAAATTTGTATAGGATTGCCGCCAACCGGAACCACGCGTTCTTTTATTCCACATCTCTGGGCGGGCTAGAACTCATCAATAGTTAGCGTTTTACCGGGTCCTTTTCCTAAGCACTTTAATTCTACTGTTCCACGGCATTACGATGGTGTTAGCTCGCTGGGATCTCAAAAATCTCTGCGATATGAAAAACTTCATCTTGCTGATGAGTGTAATCGAACCCGTGTTTTTTTACGTTTCTTTGGGATTCAATCCTTTTTAGCTGTTGATTCAAACTACTAAATTTCACGACTGTCAAAATCTAGGCTAAACTGCCGCATTATAAGAATGATCGATGGATAACCCAAAATTATCGTTAAATCATCAAAAAATTTAACCACGACGAGTATCGTCGTTTCTACAAGCGGATGACACAAAAATAACACTGAAAATGTGATATTACTCACGATATACCACGTTCACTAGATTTTCCAAACCATAAACACGAAAATCCATCTACAACATTGGCATCTTTATAATCTTGACAAGAATCCTGGTATGTCTTACATGTGCCACCCAGCAATGTTGTTAGTATTGCCTGATTTGAAACGAATTTTTCCTAATGTCAACAGCTTAGGTTTAAAGATGAAAATGGGGTTTTATAACCCGATGAACTGATTGTAAATCATTTAAATCCAGTATACTCCCAAAACCTAGTCTTTAGCCATAGAATCCGATTTTAAGGATCCTATGATATTCGGGTTCAACCATACCACATTTTAAATAACTGGTTCTTGCAATTCTTACACGAAGTAGGGTGTACTACAAGAAAAGTGTGAATAATACTAAGCAATATTCCCATTCATTATTCGATCGTTTGTATTCGGAATTTCGGACCAATGACTGCTAAAAATGACTAACAAGCCCTCATATTTAGGAAATGACGCAGGATGGATGAAGCCTAGGTTCGATGATTTTTTACTGTTTCAAGAGGTTCAATCTCATTTATGTGCAATCCCAACCAGATACATTTTAATATGATCAGTATACTTTCAAAAAGTACGGATCTGATCACTTCAATTTATTGATGAAAACGTTCAGTCCAAGATATTAAGATCCACTTGACTCGGGTCCTGATATATCACTGATCATAATTGCTGAGAAACGAATTTCTATGTATTGGGAAAGGCGTTGTACCAGCTCTTAATCTTTTGAAACATTTGAAGAATGTTGGAAATGTATGAAGAAGGATTCAGGGTGGCTGATACGTTCATGGCTCTCTGGAACTACACAATAAATACTCATTTTTTAAACCATTTCAAAAAAATTCTTCTAGTTGATCCAAGAAAGCCAACACCATCGTCAAATTTCTTTCATTCAGTATAGGTCACATTTCAAAAGCTCTGTCGGCCGGGGATCGATTTAGAAGATGAATGATGGTGTATCAACTACAGCAGACTGTAGAAATGCTTTGCATACCATGAAACTTAATTTCTTTGAATTGTGGGGCTTTAATGATCCAATATCTTCTACTTGTTTATGTGCTGAAAACCATTTGAAAAAAACTGTAGGTGTCAAGAGTTTCAACATATTCTATAGCATTCAAATACATCTAATTCGATTCCTTTTTCCTACAAAACGCCGTAAATATGGGTTTTCTGCAACCGAAATTTTCAGAACTTGAAACGGGCATTTACTTAGATTACCAGCTTTGGTAATCATTATAAGGAATAGTTTTTGCATGCCAAGCCAGGTCCTTGGCATTTCACCTTAAGACAGATTTTACATGACTCAGAGGATATATTTGGAAAAGTTACCTTTCGGTTGCATCACATATTGTTTTAGCAAAACTCACCTCCATCGTCATAGTGTTATATGAACTCTTAACATGAATATCCCTTTCGATCGTTTCTGGAGATCCTTCGATGTTCTGTTTCATATTCAAAAAATCCATGAATTTTAAACATCAAAATATTCACTAGCTTGGACCAAAATTCTAATTACAACATATCCACCCCTAAGCAAGAGTAGGGCAAAAAATTTGTTCACTTATTTTGTATGAATGTCGTTGTGGTCTGTTAACAGAAGACTAGCATGTTTAAGAGGCCAGATACACTTAATTGCTCCGCACAGTTATTGATGAATCATATTTCCAAATGCTCGAACATTTATGAAGTCCTCCTGGATGCATAGCAGTTTAACGCAAGCTCATTTAGAAAGTTGACAAAATCAACTTTCCAAATGGTTTGTGGAAGACAAAACTCGTCACACGTGAAAATGTTCATTTTCTGACATTTCTAATTTTAGCTTTCAGCCATCTTGTTAGAGCCAAACCGTTAAAAGATCTTTGGGCCTCTTGCTTCAGTAAGGATTGCCCAGGAAAAGGCACCGAATAATTAACTTTAGACTACAATAATCGAGCGTTTGCGCCACAACTGCGCCATATTTTTGAAGTCTTTCCCTTAGGAACCCTTTCCTATTAGCAGAAATTTGAGTTTGGTTCCGAAAGCCACGCATTTATTCTTTCTCTTTCAACTGATCAAATATGTTAATAATTGATATTTAATTGTCAGAACGATCAAATTATATTAATGAGGAATTAAATATATGTTTAGCACAGGATCTTTATTTTAGGATTCCAAAAATAATAGCCGCCTTTCATGATACGAAAGTTAATGTATCTGAAGAATTTTTTCCCATTAAAAAGGTCATAATGACAGAGCCTGAATCTGTAGTAATATGGTGGCCCAAACCTCAAGCATAAATGAATTAGAAGTGAAGATAACGCCAAAGATAGTATCAAATTTTTGAGTTTTATCCTCCCTTGTTGAGGGTACCCGACGATTTGGTATGGTTATAATATGGATTTATGGTTGTACTGGTTCTGAAAATAATAACTTTCAGCTTATTCAACTACTATTTTTTGAGAAAGAATCAGCTCCCCAGCTAGGGAAAATTTGGATCTCTTTCTTCCAGCGATTAGCGAAAAAGGTGTGGAAAATTCAAACAATAAATACCGTCATTTTAATGAACATCATGCCCCTTGGTTGGTATGGGGTAGGGGGCGGGAGTTTAGAAAAGTGGCCTGAATTTAAAATATTTTCATCTATCAATGAACTCTTCGTGAGGAACATTTTAATTTTGAAAATTTGTTTTAAATTGTGGGTATAGACTTGAATTTTGTAATATAGAGCAAAACATGATATTCAGCCATTAAACTTGTCATTTTTTTGGTAATCTAACGTCTGAGTGATCAGAATACGGGTGAGTTTTTGTTAAAGACATCAGTAGGTTCTACGATCAAATCGCAAAAATCCTTGTTTGGATTTCCCTCTTCCAAAAGTTTCATCACATTTCAATTCCAACTCTTATGTCAACACTCGATACACAATTTAATGTTTGAATAGATCAAAACAAATAATAACCCTTTGATTTTTCTGATCACGTAGACGAATTGAATTTTTCAATTAATATACTCAAGATTTTTTGAGAACAACTAATGAGTTTTGTACCAGTTATACGCGTAGTTCAGTGTAAAAAGGAGTTTTTTTAAAAAAGTTCACTTTTTCAGATTATTGATGACTCGAAGCGCTGTTTCTTGTATTTACAATATCAAACAAGAATTCCTTGACAGGAAATAGGAACCGCGCGTACTCTTATTTCGATATTTCAATCACAAACAATGAGACATATGATAGGCTTCAAAACCTATTTGTCTAGTATTATTGGTTGAATTCACTGGACCCCTTTAATTTACTTACCACGTGCTGGATTATATTTTGTGCCATGAATCGAGGCTGAGTTTGGTGTGATTAGTTTCGGATTGAAATCAATCTGTTTTATCGTTAATACATGATTGCTAATGAAAAAAGCTACTGTTTTTTTGATAATTGAACCAAAGCACCAAGAAGCCACCATAATCAATGTTTAGAGGGTTTATGACTCATAATTACGATGAATCTTATTATTCAGCTTTGATGAAATATGTTTCAAACCCCATCCCTCAAGGTTCTTAAAGAATCGAAACATTTAAAAACGCTGATATTTCACTGTTTGATACTAAAAAGAGTCTTACAAAACGAAAATCTTCACGGTGTATATGTTTTGATAAAGCACAAATTTTTATCATCAATTAAAATGTTAACCACAAAATATGGATCATATGAAATATGAGCTAAACAAAAAACGAAGTTTTGCGGTTTTTCGCATATTAAAGATGTTGGCTCTTGATTTTATGATATAATCTGCTGCTAACTAGTTGACGTGTACAAACTACTTCAGAAGATTGATAAATCACTCCACAAATGAAAATAGGCAGACGGTAAAATCGTCATAATATTTTGGGAGAATGTCATATTTTGCAAAAATCGAAAACGGGGCAACGACAAAATCATAAACGATATCCTGAGAATTAGCTTAAAATACTGTAACAAAGAATTAATATATAGATTTTTACATTAACCTGAATTAGTCTATTTGAACCTGTATCCATTTTGATATTTTAGATTGATAACCAATAACTAGACCAGCATATTTCTATCGAGAAATAGTTTTGAATGTTTCAGCACGTTTCAGATACTCATAATTCAATACTATTCTAATAGTATTATCGATTACTTCGGAACAGAACCATAAATATGGTTATTTCTTGTCCAAAATTACATTTTTATGTGGTAAAAACCTGAGTTGGCAATTATCACAATTATTTTGGGTTCTCTTTATTTTTAAAAGGTATATCCGGCCCAATAAAATGTAAAAAAACGTATAAAGGACGCAAAATAAGGATGTTAATTTCAAGATATACCAGCGTTGAGTTGAATAAACGGGTAGTTGCCACGAATGATTTGGTATGCTCATAATAAAGCTGGGGAATTACAACTATTTAAATATTTGAAATTACAATAGTAACAAGGATTAGTTTTTTCTATCGACAAAGCAAACTTCAACGCTATTCAAAATAGTCATGATAGTTTTGCACTTCAGTAACCAAGTCCAATCGATTTATATTGTTCTTTTACGTTTAACCCATAGGAACTGTTCTTTAGGATGAAGTTAGCCAGCACTGTGTATTGGATGCTTAACATTAACTGATATCATGTACCAGATCCATCGGCCTGCCCAACGAGTGAAAATGTCTGGCAAAATAATCACAAATATTGTGGGATACTTCATATTAGAAACCACGAATAATCAGCCGTCGTTCGCATAATTGATCTAACTCTTGGTTGAAACGTGTTACTCTGCAATTAATGGTTTAAAATGGACCATTAAAAAAGGCTAATGATGCCTAAATGCTTTGATCGTATGGTTAAAAAATGACAAAATTATGCAATTCCACAAACCAGTCACAACTATTCGTTTTTGGTCGATTGAATCCAATTAAGTCTTCTGATATAAATTCGAAAGGTGGGTGCCACATGTAGGTTTCTATGTTAATATCCATCAAAATTATTGGAGGATCGTGCGAAGAAACGGATAATAATAAATGTTCCATCGCTTCTAATGGCCAATACTTTCATTTTCCCATGATCAAAAACAAGATCGGGCAAATATGAATGCAGGAGAGCTTCGAACTGGTCAATAAAGGTCCCAAATTCAAAATATGATTGCAAACCACTAGCGAATGAATTGATGCCCCTTCCTCAGTGAATGCTTTGAATGTCCAATATTTCCTTGAAAAGTAACTGAATTACAACAACATAGTTTTATTTGCCTGCTTGGCGTGAAAGGCTGATTTTATACTGAGACTGCGCTACAATGACCTCGGATATCCTGAATGAACGAGAGCACCTTTACAGATTGATTATTGGGTAATGTCTTACACAATAACATAGACAGCTGTTATATGATGGACTGAATGCCGAGGCTTATTTTCTAGGAAACACGGTTGGAATCGAAATGAGCCTCGTTCCTCCATCTCCTCGTCTTTTGTACGCAATGCGTCACCAAAAAATAGACTACGAGGCTAAAAGTATTTTTTATACTCTGAAAAAGAGAAACAATATTCCCGTGCCCACAAGGAATCCCTCGATTACGGTTATGGAGCCGGCAACGCAGTTGCTCGTACCGTGTGTCTTGATTTTGATGCCATCGTTGATGGTAGAAACATTATGACTTAGAAATTACAACCCCACCAATATCTGGTTACAATTCTCAATATAACACCTCTCACAAGGGGCCAGTAACATGTGCTGAGTTTTCCAGTGATGGTGAGTATTTTTTCGTGATTCAAGGACGTTTAATGGCTACCGGATCAGGCGACAACTCCATCAAAGTATACCTTTATTTAAACAATCGATATTTATGGTGGAACGGCTTTTTTTAAAGACCTACGACATCAAGGCAGACAAAAATACAAAATCGAAAGCCGATGATGTCTCACCACAAAACCATCCAGTTATTCGTACACTTTATGAGCATACTGCAGTATTTTTTTTATTAATCAAGCCAATTTCTGCTCTTGAATTCCATCCAACCCATCATGTGCTGATTTCGGGCGGTGAAGATAATCAAATCTTTTTTTATGATCTTAATAAAAATGCTGTTAAAAAAGCTTACAAGACCATCTCGGTATTTTGTCGGTCACCAGGAATCCTATCCTATTCGTAGTTTCTCAGTGCATCCCTCAGGCGACTATATTATTGTGTCGGTCGCACATAATATCAGTAATTTGTGCCTTACATAGTTCGACTTTATGATATCAACACACTCTGTTGCTTTGCTACGTCATCCATCGAGACCACCCACACGGGTATTGTTAATAGCGTCAAATATGACAGCAACGGTCGTATGTATGTATCCGCAAGCGAAGATGGTTCTTTCAAAGTCCGTTCTTTATTAATAGATATGGGATGGCGTGAGTAACAGATGTGTGAATACATTTTCAAATTGCCACAACAGTGCTGGAGTAAAAATAGTTTAATTAGATAACTTCTACAAGATTCAGCAATAATGGAAAGGTGAGAATTAACAATATTCAAGTATATTTTATCTGCAAGTATCGATGGTGTCTGCCGGTTATGGGACATCAGAAACGGTTATTCTTTTCGTTATTTAGGTCAACTGATTCAAGCATACCACAGATCTACAATCGTCAATCCAACTCGTTGTCCAGCATTTTTTAATCACACCGAAGACTATGGTATTAATTTTAATGATAGTAATTTATTTGGATGATCGATCTTCACATGGTTGCTGGAACAGTCGTACAGGGAGCAAGGTTTGTACTATACCTTCTGCATCCAACTCCACCATTCAATGGGCAGCCCACTCTCCATGCGAACCCGCTATGGTTACATGTTGTGCAGACTTTCGTGTTAGATTTATCAATTTTGGTGTTTAAGTTAACAGACTTCGTTTCATTCCACGTATTAATGACACACGCGTCTATTATGAATATCCTAACATCTAATTCGGTCCTAACCGATTAACTAATTTCTGACTTCATCATTGACCTCGACCGACCTCAACCCAAGTTCTTTATTTTTGATGATAGAACCAAAAAAAGCAAGCTAGTTATTTACGGAGTCTGAAGAAAAAAATATACATAAACTCAGACATTCAGTTAAAGTATTGGTACAAATTGTTTAAGTACAACAAACGCTGTTAGATCTCATGTAGGGTTTTTAACTATTTGTGCTTCTGATCACATATCCTCACCCGTATACATCTCGCTCAAATTTTTTCGGACTGAAGCACATTCTATTGAGACATTAAGGATAAGTCATTTCAAATGGATTCACCAACGTTTGTTTATTACCCTTACACTTCGAACCATCAGAGTGATATTTAATCTGTTCCCTTTTACACTATTTCCATAACGAAAAGGCCGACTATTTAATTTAGAAAGGCCAAATTTCGTGGATGTTTCAAATGTTTCACTCAGAAAGACCGGTGATTTCATTTAAAAATACGCTTTTTAAAAGTAAAATTAATTGAAAGGTTAATGTTGCTACGCTCTTGATACAAAGCGAGTTGATTCGCTAATCCAACCTGCTCATTTGCTTTTTGAGGTCTGAATAGAGCCTTCCGAGATTGTGGCCAATAGAGGTATAATCAAGTACAGTCATTCTAGATTTGACAATGCTTTTCCATTTCGAGAAGAGCAATTAGATAGGGTAAGGTTGTGGAGAATATGGAGGGAGGAAGATGATTCGCTGTCCACAGGATTCCAAGGCTCAATGCACTTCAATCAAGTGATGAAAACGGACATTCTCCATGACAAAAATCTTGGTTGAGAGAGATGATTGTTGCAAGCATGGCCAAAAAAAATTGCACAATGTTCCGTTTGGCTATACAAAGCCACAATGCTCCTGTAATCGATGGGACCGGTTACGTTCATCGCAGCAGACGCTTATATTTCGGCCCTAGAATTAGCCACGGTTATGCTTGCACGTTGTCCTTGTTGACTTCGGACATAACTTCTTAAATGTGAAGGTTGAAACCGGACTTATCCACGTATATCACGTCTGTCGTATAAAACGAGTACCTAATAAAAGATAAATAAATCACCCATTCAGATCTCAGGAAACGGCCGTTTAGGTTTGGATTCGAGAATAGCGCACTTTGGATTTAGAGCGTTGCAACATGAACCGTTTGGCTATACAACGCCACAATGCTCCTGAAATTGATGAGACCGGCTACGTTCATCGCAGCGCAGACCCTAATATTTCGGCTCTAGAATTTGACACGGTTATGTTTGTACGTTGTTCTTGTTGACTCCGGCGATAATTTATTCGATGTGAAAGTTGAAACCGGTCTTATGCACGTATATCACATCTGTCGCAGAAAAACGAGTACCTAATAAAAGATAAATAAATCACCCATTCTGATCTCAGAAGACGGCTGCGTGGTTTGGATTCGAGAATAAAGCACTTTGGATTAAGAGCGTTGCAGCATGAACCTTTCAACTAATTTAAATTCAAAACAAATCGACCTTTCTGGTCTCGAAATGGTGTACTCAGATAGGGTGACCGAAATTACATCGGCCATTTGGACGGCTAGAAAGGATCAGTCACGACCGGCGATTTTTTTCTGAAATTTTGATCATTTGGAAGCATCTTAAATATTTTAAAGTGACTCTTATAGCTGAATGAGAATGATTTGAAGTCCATTTTTTTGCTTTGAGCTATTCGAATAAAGAAAAATGATAATCAGTTATTTGTGGATCAGCCCAAACTATGCGAAACCCGAGACTCGGTTGCTTTGAAATATTTTGCTTCTCGCAACGTCTTCATCGCCTACAACTCAATGATCAATAACAATCTAACAAATATGTGACACAAATTCGAGTCTCGAGCAGTGACTCATTAGTCTGATCAACGATCTGTGTTCCTGGTATCTAACAAATAAGCGTTTCATTTTTTAACACGTTTTTTGACTGTCACACGCATGGACGATAAACCTGTTAAAATTCTCACGGGTTAAAAAAACCTCTCAAGCATCCAATGAAATGTTGATATAGATTCCAAAATGTTCCCACAAAAATCAGTTTGGTTCAAACTCGTGTCTAGGGATGTTGTTTTGGCGATTCCTGAACTATTCGATTTAGAAACCATTCTAGAAGATACTCGATATATCGGATAAAAATTTATGAGGAAACGGTCCAAATCTTGAATTTCTGGCTGTACTCAAATCGTGTATCACGATTAGTTCATTCAAGCTTCCTATTCTTCTCTAATGATGTTCTGATAACTAAATTGAAAGTGAATCCCTAATACCGAACTGATAGAAATATTATGATTAATCGGCGAGCACAGTTTCCTGAGGAATAAGGAATCAACAACTGTCACTTGATTGATAATTAGGGTCTGGGCTTATAAGAGATGGCTTCTAATATAATACAACTGCGTTACAATCAATTCAAAGGCTATTTTGACGATCGTGAAATAACTTATGTGTGGCCATTTTTATGGATTTTGAGAGATTTCTGTCTTCAATTTTGGTTGTGCCATCCACGATATTTTAGGCTATTTTCATCCTTCATTTGATTATTACTTCCTATGGGAAAATTGAATATAAATTTTATAATCGGGAAGAAATCCATGAACAAACAAACACTTAAAATGTGAAACGACCACATCAACCATCGATTTTTTACGTTTCAACAAAGCATCAACACCAATGTAATGTATCAGAAAAGTAAGATTTGTTTATATAAATAAACAGGTTTCCATCGCAAGATCTGATTTATACTCATGTATTAAGGCCATTGCTTTTTGGGAGCTTTAACAAGGCCAGAAAATATCGATTGTTCATGTCCACGCCATCATGAATCCGATAAATTTTGTCTACTTCCATTTTTGTTTATTTTAGAAAATTTGATTTTGCTTTATTTTGACGTAGAGTAATCAATCCTTCCTGGAGAAACTTTATATCGTTGAATTTTAATTGATGATTCACAATGTATATACGTCGCACAGATTCCATGGCACAAATTTAGCGTGTCTCACACCAGATCAGAAGGTTACTTGTTGAAATCGCATCACGATTACATTTTAAAGACCTCAACTAATTTTAGCCAGCAATACTGTTGACATGTGGTTTATTTACTCAAAATAATGGTTTTTAAAAAAAGATTCCTCTTGAGATCACGATATGTTTTTCGATTGTATTATTATGTGATATATTAATTTTAATTTTGTAGACCCAGTACAAAATGTCATTATTATGCATGTAAAACAGATTAGTCTTGCGTCCCATTTTTGTGAAATTTGGCCTCGGGCCATCAATGGAAACAGATATCGATTTACAGTTTGAGATTATTGGAAAGCATGAATATTTGACTTTAGATTCTCCAAAACCTTCGGAACCAATAAAGGTTTACAATTCGGTTATGAGTATAATGTATACTAACATATCTTTATTAATTTTTTCTTTGATTGAACTTGTTTGTGAAAAAAAGTTGCAGGTTTTTAAACACTTGATGAAATGAGTAGAGGCAAAGAGGCTGCCCATTTTCCGTTCAAAGAAATTATTTACGCGGAATTTATTATGAGCTGGCTAACATATGCATAATAGACTGCCGATACAAATACATGAACTATTGGCAATAGTTCACTTAACTACAGGCCCAGAAATGTAGTGCCAGAAACGACACCATTGTTGACATTATTGACCAAAGCAGTGTTGTGGAGTTCCCGATTATGTATATTTTTGATCAAAGCTCGCGAATAATCAATTCAAAGCAAAAGAAATCATAAGAAAATCATTCTAGCTGTACAATATTTGCCTGCTAAGCCGCCCAACATTCAGAAACTATATAAAAACTGCAATACTGAATGATTAATCGAGTTTAAATAATAGCAAACAGAAAATAAAACATGTAGCTTAGATCCTACCTCAACATATTGAAATTAAGATTCTCTTGCAGAGTAGGTGATAAATATTGAGTTGGAGATCCTGTCCACACTAGATTAAGCCATGCTACACATAAGCATTAGCTTTACTAAGACGATTCTGAAGCACAAACTTGCAAATGGAAATGACAAAAAGATAAATTTCGAATGGAGTATTGAAATTTACAATGATCTAATATAAATTTAGTTGTCGACATTTGCAGCAATTTTCTTTGCAGTGGAGCGAACCAAACCAGTACGCCGAGCAGCAATAAGACCAACTTTGCGTCCAGGAGGAGTGTGACGACTGCAAGTCGATGGAAAACCAATATGCTGATGGTTACCACCACCATGTGGGTGATCAACGGGATTCATTGCTACACCTCTAACACGGGGGAAAATTCGACTCTTTGACTTATACTTGTGATAAGCACGTCCAGCCTTTAGCAAAGGCTTATCAATACGACCACCGCCAGCAACAATACCGATCGTAGCTCTATTTCTTGAAGAAAGAACCTTCTTGATACCACTGGGTAGTTTCACACGAGTAGTACCATTTTCTTTGTTATGAGTTATAACGGTTCCATAAGTACCGCTAGTCCTGATAAGTTTACCACGATCACCATGATTCATTTCGATACAACAGATAGTGGTACCTTCAGGGATACACTGGAGAGGTAAAGTGTTTCCCGTGTGTAAGGAGGCCTTTTTTCCACAGTAAACGTACTGGCCAGTGTACATGCCCTCTGTGGCAATGAAAAGTTCCTTTCTCATTTTGTACCTGTAAGGGTCTCTAAAGTGAACCACTGCCAAAGGCGCTCCGCGTGCTGGATCATGGACGATCTTAGCGATCTTTCCTCTGATATAACCATTTCGTTCAGCAAAATCGTTCACTCTGAGCTTTGGCGCGCCGACTCTCTTTGTGACCTTGGCCTTGAATATAGCACTTGAACCCTTTCTTTGTGATCTAATGACTCTTCCCATCTAAAAAACACGAGTTATAATCGTTAACAATCGTAGAGCGCAGGTTCAAAACAAGTAGCAATAAAATCACAATATTTTATCGTCGTCTCTTTAAATTCAAAATATGGGTAAGAATACAGTATTTTCATGACCACTAGCGCATGCGCTGTGGCATCAAATTGCTACAAAGTTGTGAGTCTCTTCCGAAATGCAAACTTTTAAGGGTTTATTGATAGCAATAACAGCGCAATAGAATTTAGTTTCAAAAATGGACTGATTGTTTCGTCGAGTATGGGCATCGATTGCGTAAATGAGTGTCGTTTGGAAACCGACCATACAGAATCGAATAAAAAGTTTGTCGGTACCAGAGTAAGACCTTTCGAACCAAAAATTTCAATCAGACACAAATCTTGGTTGGATAATTCGAATCTTCAAATCAACGTATTTATTTTTTGATTCATATATCATTTTTTTATATCTTAAAACATATGATTATAAATGCTCATTTTTTGATGAATAATGTAAAGAATAGTTTTATTGAAAAAAATTTGTTTATAGGTATTTTAAATCAAATCTCTGGCACACAAAATATAGCCAGAGGAGTGCACCAATAGTGACATTCAATCTAAATGTTAAAATTCATTGTAATGTAGCAGCATCCTACGAGTGGTACAACACTTGTTTCGAAATATCCATGCTTAAACTTTTGAAGTTTTCGATGAAACCAGACATTTGTCTTAGAGGGAAAGACTTTCACGTCGATATCGATGAAACCAAACTTGGGCATAGGAAATATCCCAGAGGAAAACCATTAAAAGATGTGTGGGTCTTTAGAGGCATTCGAAGGAAAACCCAAGAAGTTTCTAGTGGTGTCGTACTAAACCATTTCCGGTTCAGAATTTCCCATGGATTCATCCCGAATTTCCTTTGTTTTTTAATGAAATAAATTTGAAAATTTTAAACATTTACTTCGAGAAGGGCACCCAACAGAATTGAATTTTAATTAATAAGGAGAAGATACGCCGAATCCTGATCTGAATTTCCACTTAAAAAAACCACATTTCCATAAAGGTTCACTCTACAATGCTTTTGAGGTTTTACGTCGCTTCACGAATCCAAGGAGCAGGGTTCTTTTTAAAGACTCGCTAAAAGCTGTTGAAACGGCCAACAAGAGTTTTTTAAAAATATTCACGCTAAATTTTAGAATACGTTCTCATTTTTAGCAGAGCATCTCTATTTTGTTAAATTGAGCACGAGGATGCTCGTTTTTCATTCATCGAAAGATCCACGGTGCCCTGATATCTAGAAGAGTGTCAGCCCGATTTATTTCTTCCTTATACATCACAATTAAATTAGATAGGGTAATACTTTTGAAATAAATTTTAAATTTAGTTGATTAAAAAAAAGGGAAATTAGGAACAGGAAATGGTATATCACCTGTTCTCAATCGAGTTCGCAGAAGGTAAGACTTTTCATAGTGACCGGCAGAACATGCAACTATTGAGTGCATATACAAGTTGAGGGAAACCTAAAAGATATAATTTTAAAACCTCCCAGGCGGAAATTGCTTCTAGGCTTTATAAATGCTTCATAAACAATCACTACTTTTTAAGTATTGAGAGTGCGCAAATACTATAATGGCTTATTTATTAATCTCAAATTGAATAGTCTAATTATTTCATTCTCAAAGAACGAAATGTATTATCATGGTAAAGTTTATTTCATTATAATACATTCAAAATTTATCTGTGTAAGTTTACTCT